>JBBPNB010000249.1:0-26424 GCA_038090635.1 Rubroboletus satanas
GGGAAGAATCGAGGATGCCAACTGGTGGCTTGGGGCGATCAAGGCCTACAACCAGCTCAGGAAAGGGAAGATGGCCGAAGGAGAGGCCGTCATCATCGCACTCGCCCGCTTAGGAGCAGGCCAAGGATGGGTCTTCGCCGAAGGTTACCATAACTGGATGGCATGCAACCCAACA
Source organism: Rubroboletus satanas (assembly GCA_038090635.1). Classification (NCBI taxonomy): domain Eukaryota; kingdom Fungi; phylum Basidiomycota; class Agaricomycetes; order Boletales; family Boletaceae; genus Rubroboletus; species Rubroboletus satanas. The sequence continues at coordinate 176 of JBBPNB010000249.1, forward strand.
AAGTACAAGAACTGGTCAACGTTCAAAACGGAATTCGCCACAACCTTTTCTTCAGTTGGAGAAGCCCGGAACGCAAGGAGAAACCTCAAGAACCTACGGATGGAGGCGACCTCGGTCAAAGCCCTCGCCAACTACAACAACCGGTTCTCCCTGCTAGCTGGAATATCAGAAATTACCCAACAAGAAACCCTCTGTGACTCCTACGTCACCGGACTCCCCTACGACCTCACCTCGGATTTGGCAGTCGGACCCACCCCTACCACAGTAAAAGCCTGGCAGTCGGCTGCCAGCACCCAAGTACAAAACCGTGAGGACTTAAGGAACCTCAAACGGCGTCCTCGGACTCCTACGTCCCTGGACAAGAAACCCAGTCAAAACCCCTCCGAATACTGTCGCACTACAACGACCACCCCGGTTGTCGATGAACTCTCCTCCTACCACACCACCTTGGCCAAGACCTACTCCCCTAGCGAGATCCATTGCTCAATCCAGAACGGGCTCGCCATGAAACCCTCAAAACCATCCCTGGTAGCAAAAGTGGAATGGATCCGCCTCATCAGAAAAACCTCGGACTCTTGGGAAAAGGACCTCGCCAATCTCTCTGACTTCCCCTCCATCCCTACAGTCGTCGTACCTAAGGAAGAAAAATCGATCTTCGTCCCTCTCAGTCTGTCCTCCCCCTCTAGCCAGAATGTCGTGTCAACCCCCGCCCTCGTTGACTGCGGCGCCACCGCCTGCTTTGTTGACTATGCCTTCGCCAAAAGGCATAACTTCCCCCTCATCCGTCTCTCTCAACCCCGTCGCGCCTTCAACGCAGACGGCACCGAGAACAAAATGGGCCAGATCAAGTTCAAGACACGACTCCACATCTGGGTGGACAACGACGAAACCGACCAAGACTTCCTCGTACTCTCCAGCGGGAAGCACCAGAATGTCATCCTTGGAATGACATGGTTAACGGCCAGGAACCCCATCATCGACTGGTCCATGCGTAAACTCACGGTCTCAGCCAAGACCGTACCTCGGAAACCAAATGGGCAGGAAGCCCTCGGACAACGGTACCTCCTACAGTACCTCAAGCACGACATCGACAACAAGCTCACAGCCAGGCTGCTCAAGAAGTTCGACGCTCTCCCAGAGAAGGTCCGGAAAGTCACCCTCTCTACCACCCTCGCGCAGGAAGCCAAGCGCACTAACACGGAAGTGCCGGAACAGTACCGGCAATTTATGGATGTCTTTGCAGACGAAGAGAACACGGAATTACCCACCAAGCAGCCCTTCGATCACGAGGTTCGACTACTCCCCAGCTTTGTACCCAAGCGCGCCAAGAACTACTCCCTCAACCCGGAGGAGCTCAAAGCCTGCAAGAAGTTCGTCGACGAAAACCTCACCAGCGGGAAGATCCAACCTTCCAAGTCCCCTCAAGCCGCTCCCTTCTTCTTTGTCCAGAAGAAGGATGGAAAACTTCGTCCCTGCCAAGACTACCGCTACATCAACTCGCATACGGTCAAAAATGCGTATCCCCTACCCCAGATAAACGACCTCCTCGACAAGTTGAAGGGATCGTCAATCTTCACCAAACTCGACGTGCAGTGGGGATACAACAACGTCCAGATCAAGCTGGAGGACCGCTGGAAGGCGGCCTTCATAACCCCCTTTGGGCTATATGAGCCCACAGTAATGTTTTTCGGTCTCTGCAACTCCCCAGCAACTTTCCAGGCGTACATGGACGATGCCTTTGCCGACTACATCGCCGAAGGCTGGTTAGTCGTCTATATGGACGACGTCCTCATTCACTCCTCCGACCCTGCAACACACCATGAGCGCACCATGAAGGTCCTCCAGCGTTTCCGTGAGCAGCACCTCTACCTCAAACCAGAGAAGTGCCATTTCGACCTCTCCGAAGTCGAATACCTCGGACTAGTAGTCTCCAACAACTGCATCAAAATGGACCCCACCAAACTCTCCGCCATTGAGGACTGGAAGCCTCCCACCAGCGTATCGGCCCTCCGATCCTTCCTCGGTTTCTGTAACTTCTACAGGAAGTTCATCCCCGCCTTCTCTGATATCACCTGCCCTCTCCATGACCTCACTCAGAAAGGCGCCATCTGGCAATGGGGAACAGACCAGGATCGGGCCTTTCGCACCCTCAAAAACGCCTTCCTTAGACAGCCCATACTTCGTACCCCTGACCTGGAAAAGCCGTTTCACGTCATGACCGACACCTCCCTCACTGCCACTGGGGCAGTACTCATGCAAAAAGACACGAACGGGAATCTTCACCCCTGTTCCTACATCTCCAAGTCGTTCGGACCGGCTGAACGCAACTATGACATCTATGATCACGAACTCCTCGCGGTCATCTTCGCCCTTGAAGAGTGGCGCCAATACCTCCACGGCACCAACCACCCGGTCAGCATCCTCACAGACCACAAAAACCTCCTATACTTCAAGGAGCTGAGGAAGCTCTCTCGCCGCCAGGCCCACTGGCAGATGTTCCTCCAGGACTACGACCTCTCATTCACCCACGTTCCTGGAACTCAGATGGGCCCGGCCGATGCCCTCTCCCACCGCGATACCGTTGACACCTCCACCGACAACACCGCGACCACTCTTCTCCCCGACGCGGTCTTCTCCAGGTCGCTTGACCTTGCCATTGTGGCTAAAATCACCTCCTCTACCAAGGAGGACCCCCTAGTTGCCAACGCACTCACTGCGATGTCCCTCGGGACCAGTCTACTCCCTCGTGCCCGTCCCGACGATTGGGCCTTTGATGGTTCCAACCTTACCTTCCAGGGGCGCCTCTACATCCCGGAGGACTGCCGGTCTACCCTGGTCTCTTCTGTCCACAGCTCCCCCCATGGTGGCCATGCCGGCGCCGCCCGCACCCTTGCCCTCCTCTCCCGTGACTATTGGTGGCCCAGTATGTCCACCTTTATCCACCAGTACATCTCTGGGTGTGCTGTTTGCCAGCAGCACAAGGTTAACACTCACCCCACCCGGCCCCCGTTGACCCCTGTTCCTACCACCGCGACCCGCCCCTTTCAACATTTATCTATGGACTTAATTTCTGACCTCCCTTTGGTCAGAAATCTGGATTCTGTTTTGGTCGTGGTGGACCACGGCCTTACTCGGGGGGTGATTTTCATCCCATGCTCCAAATCGGTATCGGCAGCCGATATCGCCAACCTCTTCTTCCAACATGTTTTCCCTCGGTTTGAGTTACATGATCGAATCATCTCAGATCAAGGCCCCCAGTTCGCCTCTACCTTCGCCCTAGAACTCTCCCGACTCCTCCACTATGACGTCGCCCTCTCCACAGCTTACCATCCCCAGACAGACGGAGAAACGGAGCGTGTCAACCAGGAATTGGAAACCTATTTGCGCCTTTTCTGCCAGGAAAAACCGGAATCCTGGACCGACCTTCTTTCCATGGCGGAGTTCCACCACAACTCCATGACTCACTCCGCCACTAAGCAATCCCCCTTTTCCCTAATGATGGGATACCAACCACGCGCCTATCCTAAAATTGGCCCAACCTTCGTACCTCACCTCGCAGACCGGCTCTCCGAACATGCCTCCGCACGAGAAGAAGCCAAACCGGCATTGACCAATTCCCAGAAGGTTATGGCCGACAGACGACACATTAAGTTCACCCCCTTTACCATCGGACAAAAGGTATGGCTGGAAGCCACCAACCTCCCTATTGCGTCCAATCACAAACTTTCCCCTAAACGCCATGGATCATTCTCCATCAGCAAGGTAATCTCCGCTGTGGCGTACGAGTTAAACCTACCACCCTCTTGGAAAATACACCCAGTCTTCCATGCGTCTCTCCTAACCCCCTATACAGAAACCGACGAACACGGCCCTAATTTCCCTCATCCCCCTCTGGAACTCACCAGCACAGAAGAAGAATACGAGGTCAGTCACATCATTAAACACAAAGGCACCGCCCATCGTCGCCGCTACCTCGTGGCATGGAAGGGATACCCGTTATCAGAAGCAACATGGGAAGGTGAACTAAGTTTGAAAAACGCCACTGATCTCCTAGACGAATATAAGGCAGCCCATCACCTCTAGCTTGGGCCATCCTCTCATGCCGCCAATTCGCTCCTCTTCTCCCACCAAATGTTGCCTTCCCCTCCACTCCAATCGCCTCCCTCCTGCTCAGCGTAGGACCCTATATGCCTCCCTCCTCGACGACCCCACCCTCGTTCGTGTTCTTGATGCCGCTATCTCCCGCAACCACAGCACCACCCTCCTTGAGTTGCAACAACTCTACCGCACCCACACCATTCTCCATCAGGTCCAAGAAAACCTCGCCCCGATCGGGCAACCCACCATGTATGCGGCCGTGCTTGCTCAGTCCATCTCAGAAGCACGCCAACAAACCCTCGACCTCTTCTACCACGAAGGTCTTGGCAAGGTTGTGGACGAGCTTAATCCAGCTCACGTCCAAGTTATTCTCGAATCCCTCATTGAAACCCTCTCTCCCTCGGAACGGGATTCCTATTACCGTCACATTCCCCAACCCACCGTCATCCCCTCCCCGCCGTCATTCAAGAACTCCTCTGTGTCCAACAAAGACCCACCTCCGGTATCATCCCCTTCCCCAAAAATCTCTACACCCAAGGCCACCGAACCGGCAGTGACCTCTTCCCAATCTTCCCCTTTCCTGCCAGAGCAACCCTCAGGGTCAGTATCTAACCCCTTCGTCCTTCCTCTGGGCCCATCCGTACAGTGCCCGATCCATTGCTTCCACTGCGGAGTCCAGGGACATCTTCGTCCCCACTGTCCCTCTTACCATTGCCCCTACTGTCACAAAGCCGCCCCCAGATACTCACAGTATGACTGCCCCTGTCATCGCTGTTCTCTCTGTCAGCAGCCAGGCCACCTTGCCCCCAGTTGTCCTTTCCACAACGACCCTGACTCTGACCCTGACGCCTATAATGGAGATTTCTAGTTGAAGTCTCGGGAGTACGGTGTCTCCCACCTTAAAACGGGGCTATTGTTACAAACCAATGGTCTGGCTCTGTTTTGGAACCCTTATCCAACACTCTGCGGTTACTGTTTTATTTTCCCTTCCCTTTCCCAACATTGTGGACAAGTGTTCCGCTCCTATGGACCACCCTTTCTTTTCCTGGTTGATCTCTTTAGATCTCTCCAGTATCTTCCTGTGTAAACCTAACTCTATTCCTTCCAGATGGTCGGTCCTTCTTCGTTTCCTATTCTTAGGACCAACACTGCCTTGTTAATCTCCGATATGTATAGCCTCACCATGAGGCCTCCTCGTTGCTATATCTGCAGAATACCATGAGGCCATTCCCCTTATGGGATCCTCTCCTCTCGTAGCACGACTTCCCCTGTATATAAACCACCCGGCATAGAACTCAGCTCCCCAGCTAATTCTACACAATATACCTGCCTTCTTGGTGTATTCGTCTCCCTGAGTCTTCGAGCATCTCTTTGATTGCTCGCTACTAGTTCTTCGACGTTTATCTATCTTGGCTCACGCCTAAAGAGTGGTAGCGTCGTAACAAAACCAAATTGGTGGATGGTGACTAGGGGAGTCTCCAGGATGGAAGTAGGAGGGTAAGGAGGATCAGGGAGAGTTATTGCCATTAGTAATGAAAGGGGCAGTAGGATCGTTTGCGTTGGCAAAACCAGAGGTGGATGCGAGGGTGTTGGAGGGTTTCCGTGAGGGAGTGAGGAGTGGAGAAGGTGAGAGTTTATTTTAAGAAGGCTAGTTGGGCTGGGGAGTAACCAAGGGCAGCAGGAATATTAGCTGGATGAAGGGGGTCAGGAGGAATGATAGGCATGGATTAGTCCAGATGATGTTCCTCCTTATATGCATGGAGGGTATCAGTGGAGTTTACAAGGTTGGACTCAGTTTCCCAAGTTGCTTCAGATAATGGATAACCCTTCCACACCACTAGATAACGGTGATGGCAAGCTGTTCCTGTTATGAACATTCATTTCTTGTCTTGTCACTTTCACTCTTCATTTGTTATCTTATCTCATCTTCAGGTGCACATGACCCTGGGAACCCTTTTCCTTTCACCTCTTCACGGATCATGCCACTTCACTCGTGCACATGGCGCCCTTTGTACTTCCATTCTGCCACACCATGTGTTGACCTCATGTGTGTGCTTCTCTTCCATTCTGATACCAGGTACATCACGCATGTATTTAATCTCTGTTCTTCCATTCTTGATCCATGCCTCCACCATGAGGCTTATCGTAGATGTAGCGTACACAGGTGTACACATAGTCAGTAGTATATAAAGGCCAAAGTTGCTGCCAGAGAACCTCAGTCAAGTTCTCTTGGTGTTCTCCTAAGAGTTCCACCTTCATTGAGAGTAGGACTCAGTCCCCTTTCCATTCCTCATTGCTTTCATAAGCACTTCCAGAGTTGCCACATACAGGCAGAACTTTGAGTGTTTCAGTTCCCTTGTGACTGATGATGTGGCTAATTTCGTATTCTTCTTCCACATTGGTGAGATCCGGAGGGGGGCGAGGGAAGTTGGGGCCATGTTCATCTATTTCAATGTATGGAGTTAGTAGGGAGGCATGAAAAACCAGATGTATGTTCCAGGAGGGTGGTAGATTCAGTTGATAGGCCAGGGTGGAGATTACTTTGTTGATGGAAAAAAGGCCATGACATTTAGGAGAGAGTTTGTGATTGGAGGATAAGGGAAGATTTGTTGCCTCAAGCCATACTAGTTGACCCAGCTTGAATGGGACAAACTTGTGGCATCCCCTGTTGGCCATGAGATTCTGAGAAAGTACAAAGGCTGATTTGGCCTCCTCTTGAGTGGAGGAGAGCTCGGATAGGCGATCTGCAAGGTGGGGAACAAAGGTCAGTCTGATTTTCGGATAGGCTTGGGGGTGGTAGCCCATCATGAGAAAGAAGGGAGTCTGTTTAGTGGCCAAGTACACCATGGAATTATGATGGAATTCTGTCATCGGCAGGAGATCAGGCCAGGATTGAGGTTTCTCTTGGCAGAAGAGGTGTAAGTAGGTTTCTAGTTCCTGGTTGACTCGTTCAGTTTCGCCATCGATTTGGGGATGGTAAGCGGTGGAGAGGGTGACATTGTAATGCAGTAAGCAGGATAGTTCTAGGGCAAAGGTGGAGGCAAATTGGGGACCCCTATCTGAGATAACACGGTCATGGAGACTGAAATGGGGAAAGACGTGTTGGTAGAATAATTGGGCCACGTCAGCAGCAGAGACAGCTTTAGAGCACAGGATGAGAAGCATCCCTCGTGTAAGGCAGTGGTCCACCATGACCAAAACAGAGTCCAAGGGGCCCACAGAGGGGAGGCCGGAAACAAGGTCCATGGTCAGGTGTTGGAAGGGGCGGGTGGCAGTGATGGGAATGGGGGAGAGGGAAGAGTGAGTGGGGTAAGTGTTGACCTTGTGCTGCTGGCAAGCAGCACACCCAGCAACAAACCGACAGATGAAGGTGGACATGCTGGGCCACCAGTAGTCCCAAGACAGGAGGGCAAGGGTGCAAACAGCACCTGCATGGCCGCTGTGGGGAACATCATGGATGAAAGAGACCAAAGGGGAGCGACAGGACTCAGGGACGTAAAGACGGCCCTGGAAGGTGAGGTTGTTGCCATTGAAGGACCAATTGTCAGGGTGGGCACAAGGAAACAGGCTGGTGCCAAGGGACATAGCAGTGAGGGCATTGGTGATCAAGGGGTCGGAGTGGGAGGAGGCAGTGATATTGTCAACAATGGCAAGGTCAAGGAAACAGGAGAAGACAGAGTCGGAAAGGAGCTGGAGTGCAGCATTATCTCTGAAAGTGTTGATGACATCACAGCGGAGAGACCATCAGCAGGACCCATCTGAGAGCCCGGAACATGAGAGAAAGTGAGGTCATAATCCTGGAGGAACATCTGCCATTGGGCATGGCGATGGGAGAGTTTATGAGGCTCCTTAAAATACAAGAGATTTTTATGATCGGTGAGGACAGAGATGGGGAGACCAGTGCCATGAAGGTAGTGTTGCCACTCCTGGAGGGTGAGGATGACGGTGAGAAGTTCACGGTCATACAGTAGATATCGTAATTGCATTCAGCGTGGCTGAACAACTTGGAAATGTAGGAACATGGATGGAGATCGCTGTTGTTGTCCTTCTGCATGAGCACCCCACTAGCCATGGAGAGAGATGTGTTGGTCATGACAAAGAAGGGCTGGGAAAGATCTGGGGTGCGAAGGACTGGTTGATAGAGGAAGGCATTCTTGAGGGTACCAAAAGCGTGCTCCTGGTTAGCTCCCCACTGCCAAATGGTGCCTTTCTTGGTGAGGTCATGGAGGGGGCGAGTAATGTCAGAAAAGGCTGGAATAAACTTGTGGTAAAAGTTACAAAACCCAAGGAAGGAATGAAGAGTGGAAATAGTGGTTGGGGCTTTCCAGTCCTCAATTGTGGTCAGCTTAGTGGGGTCCATCTTGATGCTGTTGTGGGTAACCACGAGCCCCAAATATTTGATCTCTGGCAGGTCAAAATGGCATTTCTCTGGTTTCAAATAGAGATGTTGCTCCCAGAAGCATTGAAGGACTTTCAGGGTCCATTCATGGTGAGCAGCAGGGTCAGAAGAGTGGATGAGGATGTCATCCATATAAACAACAAGCCATCCTTCAACAATGAAGTCAGTGAAGGCGTCATTCATATATGCCTGGAAGGTGGCAGGGAAGTTGCATAAACCGAAGAACATCATGGTAGGTTCAAAAAGCCCAAAAGGTGTGATGAAAGTGGTCTTCCACCGGTCTTCAGGTTTGATCAAGACATTGTTATACCCCCATCGGACATCGAGTTTAGTGAAGATAGAGGACCCCTTAAGTTGGTTGAGGAGGTTGTTGATCCGGGAAAGAGGGTAAGCATTTTTGACTGTGTGGGAATTGATGTAGTGATAGTCCTGGCAGTGATGTAATTTACCATCTTTCTTTTGGACAAAGAAGAAGGGGGTGGCCTGAGGGGATTTGAAGTGCTGAATCTTTCCATTTGTGAGGTTTTCTTGAACAAACTTCTGGCAAGCAACTAATTCTTCAGGGTTGAGGGAGTAGTTGGAGGCCCTTTTGGAAACAAAGCTTGGAAGAAGTTGGATTCCATGGTCAAAGGGGCAAGAAGGGGAAAGGGTTGTACTTTCTTCATTGATGAAAACATTTTTGAACTGTCGATACTTGGGAGAAATACTGATGGAGCAGTTTGCTGCTTCCTGTGCCAAAGTGGTAGAAATAGTAACCTTTTGTACATGCTCAGATAGACAAGAGAATCGGGTGAGGAGGGCCCAGGCAAGGTGGTTGTCAACATTGTGATTAAGATAGTGAAGGAGATACTGTTGTCCCAGTGCCTCCACGCCATTCTGTTTCCACGGAGTGACTGAAGGTTTGACTGATATGGAACGTGTGGTCCAATCAATTGAGGGGTTTTGTTCAGCCAGCCAGGACATGCCAAGGATCATGTTCTGATGTTTCCCACTGGAAAGAACAAGAAAGTCCCGATCTTCTTCATTCTCATTGACCCAGATATGGAGTTGAGTCTTGAATTTGATATGCCCCATTTTATTCTCTGTTCCATCAGCGTTGTAGGCAATACGAGGTTGAGACAGTCAGGTTAGGGGAAGATGATGTCAACAAGCAAAGAAATAGTCAGTGAAACAGGTGGTGGCACCACAATCAATTAAAGCAGGGATGGATATAACATTTTTGCTGCCCAGGGAAGTGAGGGAGAGGGGAATGAATATTGATTTCTTACTTTTAGGTACAATTATAGTGGGCAGGGAAGGAGAACTCGACATTGTTCTGAGTCTCCATTTCAAAAATCTGACTTCACCACTGCATGGTTGACTTGTTCCTCTACTCCATCTTCTGCATGGGGTTCTTTGGCGTTGTCATCATAGCAAGTCTTTAAAACCCATAATATTTCCTTTTGGTCTGCTGTTGGTCTGAGTCTGGAGATATAGGCATCGAGGTGTTGGTTTTATCAGGAATGGTTTGAACTGTGTGAGTCTTTTCGGGGGAAAAGGAAGGCATTGCCTTATATGTGGGATGGCTGGGATGGTTTCTGCTTGAGCAGCCAACTTTGTGGCAAACGTAGCATCATCGCTCACGATTATGGCGAGCATGCTCAGGCCCTGTTAGACGTATCCTATCTACATCCATGGTGTTCAGATCCTTCCTGGGGGAATGGTAGGAGCCCTTCTTAAGGTCTTGGAGCATCTCATAGTTCTGAACCTGGTTTGACGCCATGGTTTGCCATCTCTGGAGAGTAGTAGGAGTAGTTCCAATGGCGAGGTGGGAAGCAAGTTCATAGGGAAGTCCAGTGACATAGTAGTCACAGAGGACAGCTGGTTGAGTGATGGTGGAGAGCCTGGATAAGAGGGTGAATTTGATGTTATAATTCTTTAATGCCTCAGGTGAAATTGAATCCATCTTGATTGCTTTTAGTCATCATTGAGCATCCTTTGCCTCATCTTTGGAAGAGAAGGTGGCTATGAACTCATCTTCGAATGATTCCCATTTCTGGTACATAGCTGGGTTGGTGGCAAGTTTGTTGTATGTAATATCCTTTAGCGAAGACTTTCCCTTGTCCTTTGCTCATGTGGATGAGAGTGATGGTGACTGCCTCTCTAGGCATTAGCTTGGTTTCCTTTATCTGTTTATAGGCTTTCATCACCTTGAGCCACTGGTTGGCATCCTCGATTTTCCCCAAAAAGTCTTTGAAGAGGGCTTGTTTTCCCATATCGTCTGAATTGTCAGAATCATAGTCTTTGTTGAAATCTGGTCTGGGTAAGTGGATGTCTGGTTGAGAGGGAGAGGATGGTCTTGGTGGATGAGTAGGATTAAAGATAGTCAGGGGAATTGAAGTTCTGGCAGAGGTTGGAGATGGTGAAACGAAGTATTCGTCAGAAGAGTTGGAGGGTGGAGCAATAATTCGAGATTGGTGGGTTTGAGATGCTTTGTTCTGCCTGATAGTAGCAGTGGCCCTTTCCTGGTTTAACTGGTGTAAGTAGTACTGTTTATCCTCGGCTGAGAGGGTAGGATCCTGAAGAATTTCCTGTAAGTTGGAAATGGTGGGCAACAACGTAGTAGGGATTGTGGTGGAATAAGAGCTAGTTCTTTTGTTATGACACTACCACTCTCCTAGCATAAACTAGGATAGATAGTCTAATGTAGAATGTAGCAGCAAGTACTTAGGAGTAGCTTGTAGTCTCGTAGAGATCCAGGAACTGGGTACGCCAGAAGATATGCGGTATATTGCATAGAACTAGCTGGGGAGCTATGTTCTACACTTCTGGTCTATATACTGATACAGGTGTGCTACGAGGCCAGAAGATCCCTAAAGGGGAATGATCTGGAAACCGGTTGACACTAGATAGAACTAAAGGCATGTGGAGATAAGAGATAATGGGGAACATATGGTAGTGGAGTAGTAGTGCTGGTCCTCGTGTACAGTAGAACATGAGGTGAAACGAGGACTGAAATAGTGGTACAGGTTACAAAGAAAGAGAACTTGAATTGACAGTCCAAAGCACGGCAGTGCTGGCTGCATATAGTAACTAGAAATGGGAGGATGGTAAGGAGAACAATGGAGTAGGAGAAAATGAGAAGGGGTAGTAATTGTAAGGGGATTGTTGGGTTGTAACAGCATGCAATCTTGTGCACACTGTGTCGTGTGTTGTTACTGAGAAGGGAGGGTGAAGGTGAGGGTGGGGCAAGGTGAGGCAGAGTGCATGCACTGTGATGTGAGTTCAGGAGGGTGAGCCAGGATGAAGGTGAGGATGGGCAAGGCAAGACAATTGGGACAAGGGCAAGAGGTGGACAACATGGTACATGCAATTATGCATGCACCATGTTGCATGTCACCACTGAGCAGGGATAGTGAGTGAGGGTAAGGAAATGTGAGAGCAGGATGAGACATGGTGTGTGCAATCATGCACACCCCGTGTCACGTGTTGTCATTGAGAAGGGAGGGTGAGGATGAGGGCAGGGCAAGATGAGGTGGAGTATACATGCTGTGACGGAGTGAGCCAGGGTGAAGGTGAGAACAGGCAAGGCAAGGCAATTGAGGCAGGGCAAGGTGAAGTGTGGTAGGGCAAGGTGAAGTGTGGTGAGACAATCTGGGCAAGGGCAAGAAGTGGATGACATGGCACACACTGTATTGTGTGTCATCACTGAGCAGGGATGGTGAGTGAGGGTGATAGAAACAAGGGGGTAAGGGCAAATTTTTTTTGGAAAACTGCATGGTCACTTTAGGGTTGGCACAGCGTAATCTTGCACTTTTTTTTTTGTTTTTATTCAATTTGTGTACTACTGAGTAACTGCTTAATTACTTATCACTATGGCCTTTCTGGCTGTGATACTTTACACTACTTGTATTACTTTGTTCAATAGATTGCTCAGTACTTGAATATGTTGTCATTGCTTTGTACGCTTTGGTAACTTATTTACTTGAGAATATTACCAAAGTAGGTTAAGTAACAGTAACATTTTCTGATGCATCACAAGGCCATGTGGTGTCTTTGGCTAGTATGGAGTGTGGTCAGGGCATTGAACTGATGCTTGATTCCACACCCAAAATTAAAAAAATATTGAAGTGAGAAGAATCTCTAAACAAAATCACAGAAGTATTTACACATTTCATAAATCCAAAAAGGGAGATATTACTCAATGTGAGAGTCTCACCTCAGGATAAGAAGGAATTTGTTTCAGCAGAAGTGCTACTGGATAGTAGCACTGTTACAACTACCCTGGGTAGGAGTTTGCCATAGCCCTTGGTAGATCTAAGGTCATTTGCTCGAAGGGGAGTTGCCTGAGCAAGAAGGTAGTTCTTGAATAGATTCTGTAGGATGCGAAGACAATACAACTGGAGGGACTTTCTTGAGTTGCAGGTTCAAGGTATCCAAGGAGCTGCCACTCAGAAGTAGGCAGGAGTCTTAGGAAAGTCAAGGCTTGCAGTGGATAATGTGCAATTACAAGAGAAATCCAGGTTAGGAGACAGGAAAGGTACACTGTGAGTATTTAAGAGAGCCTGGAGTTCTTGGTGACTAATCAGAAGGAATATGATGAAACATTAGAGAATGCTGACTAAAAGGTGGACAATACATCATGGAAAGTTGACTAAGGAATAGATGACATGTCCTTTCAAAGGAGAAGGGTCAGGAAGAAATGAGAAGGAAAATGAGATACTTCCTACAGGACTCGAACAGTAGGATTTGGTACATGGCTCCTGTGGAATATGAAGAAAAGAAAAGTACAAAAGAGAATCATAACAGGCACAAAGGAGATGTTTATAGATCGGAAGTGGGCTGAAGCACAGAAGCTTCTGTTTCACCCCTTATATCACAGGATTCCTGTATATAACATTGATGGAATCAAGAACTCCACTGGTGATATTACATGTTGTGCAGATATTATTGTGGAATACCAGGGTCACCGTGAGAAGCTCACAGTTGAAGTAATGGATCTTGGCAAGAACCAGGTTATTCTTGGTTACATGTGGCTCAAGGCCCACAATCCAGAAATTGATTGGGAACACAGCATGATCAAGATGACATGCTGCCCCCACTCATGTTATCTCCTTCAGGAAAGGATGGTCTTTCTCAGGACCTTAGAAAAAGAAGAGAATAAAGCCATGTGGACCATATATCACCACAGGGCTACTCAGGAAGCACCAGTAAAAATAGAAAAGACTGCTGAGGAACTTGTTCCAAAGCAATACCATGAATGGTTGAAAGTATTTTTGAAGCATGAGTCAGAATGGATGCTGGTCTGCAAACTGTGGGACCATGCTATACATGTTTTACTGAAATTTTATAGATCATGTCAAAAGCTCTAAAACTGTTCCAATGATGTCCCTGTTTTAAAATGAATGTATCTCAGCGACCCCTGAGCCAAATCACGTGGGTATCAGGTCAGCAGGTAGCCAGGGGTTTGTATGTAACATGTTCTCACCAACACTAAGCGGGATTCCCATGTCTACAACTGCTATTTCACATACACTCCAAAACTACAAAACATTGGAACAGTTTTTGGAGTCACTGTATAAGGTGAAGGTAGCAGGGAGGAGCATGTCATTGGATGTAGAAGAGTCCACAATTGTCCCCTGTACTTGATCATGATGAAAAGGACTTTGCCCAATTGTATAATGGAGGCATCTGGCATGCCACATTACTGCATTTGAACATCAATATAGGATTATGGCCCATGAAGTGTACATTACAAATGCATGTGAACAGTAATGTTGAAATGTGGTGTAGGATTTATTATACAGTCCATTGTGTGAAGATGTGTGAATATACATGTATATTATCAGCTTTCAAACTCTATGTGTATAATTATGGAGAATTAGTTGAGGCAGCAGTGCATGCATAAAGGGCCAGGTAAGTTGGTTTTGTATGGTATTATAACAAGGTTGTCACTGGAGTGGTGTGCTGTGGCGTCTTGTCCACACTTTCTGAAGGGTTGTGTGGATTCCAGTGTGAGAGGAATATGACTGTGAGTTTGTATCCAGCTGTTTTGCAAGAGAACTTTGGCAGTATGTTCATCTATGAGTCCAACAATGGCATCATACAATTCATACATCAAGTCATTGGTGAGACACTAAGTGACACGAGACCATTTGACTTGGATCTCATCCTTGAATATGTGAAGTATGTCCAGCTTCCACCATGTGCCCTTGAAGACCTTCATAGTGACAGGTGTTGCCAGTTTGAAATGCAGTAGGATGTTCATTAGGGAGATACCCTTGCATGCTGGGGAGAGGGTAAGCATCCTGTAGGTGATGTATGTGATGAAAGCTCTACAATGGTGCTCACTGTGTTTGTCAAAGATGCCCTTGATGTCATTCTTTTGTGAGGTGGTTGGGTTGCCAAAATGGACATCATGGAGTGCTCTGGATAGTGGCAAGCAGTTGTCCATGATGGCAATGACGAAGGCTGATACCATGGTGATGAAGGGAGGGGTGAGAGATGTGCCCATCTTCTCTGAATGCTCCTCCCACAGGAGGTTGATGATATAGTTCACAAGCTGGGTATGGGTGGAGTTCTTCGGGGTGCTGAGAGTTCTGGGTGGGAAGACATAAGGAATCATGCCAGCAAAGATCTGGGCAAGAAACATGATGAGGGCATGTAGAAAATGGGCAGTCGGATTGTAGTTTGCATATACCCACTGGTAAACCTTGAGACTGAAGGTGTCCTTGTCCTGTATGGAGACCTGCTTGATGGCCCATTCTAATGGGAGAGATCGTTTGTGTGTGACCTTGTGATAGTTGGATATTCTATGGCGACATGTGAACCAGGATGTGTGGGAATCCTTGAGGGCAATTTGATCTGAGGAGAGGAGGACCTGTGTATTCCTGGACTGTGGAGTGGTGAGGATGGGAGATGAGGGGTCTATACAAGTGAGCTCTGCAGTGCTGAGGGGGAGCCATATGGTGGGGACAATGTGGGATGAATAATAACCAGGAGTGCAAGGATCAGGATTTGCATTAACTTAGGAAATATGATTGATCTTGAGCTTTGTGACAACCTGAGGGAGGATGGTCACAAAGACACATTCAGTGTTGAGATCAAAAAAGTGTTGATGTGCTGTGAGACACAAGAGGATGTCTATGGCTGTGACAACGATATGCTGGAACATGTCATCCTGTATGAAGGGTGGATTACACTGCTTGTGTGTGCTGTCAATTATCTTGTTGACAAAGAATGAGATTGGATGACCTTCTCCTGAGGGTGTTTTGAGGGAGAAGGTGAGGCCATTGTTGTTGCATGCTGGATCGAGGGCTGTGAGGAGGTGTGGGAAGTTGTTCTTCTTGTAGGAGAGTAGGTTGCTGGACTTCAGCCATGTCCTGAGGGACAGTCTGCATGACCTAGTGGCACTTCTGTCAATGTAGTTGTGGCTGTTGGTGAGTAGCCTGAGCTTGTCTTCAACAGCTGCTTGTATGAGGTTCTTGATGTTCCCTATATATGTACACTTTGAGGGCTATCTCGAAGACATGAGCAATGGGAGTCATTGTAGGCATTCAGGTCTTCAGTGATGGTTCAATTGAGAGCTCTGGGTGCTGTGGAAGTATGGTCCATGACATCAAGAATGATAAAGTGCATGACAGATTGCTATGAGATGAATTAGCACAAGTGCATGTTTCATGAAGCAAAGGAGTTGCCAAATTCACCATGTTTTGACAGAAGTATGGTGACATGTGACATGGGTCCAGAGATATGATGGGACTTGCCTGCATGTGCACCTTGCTATATGTGAGTTCTTGTATCCTCTTCAACCCCATAAGCAGGTACCTGTTGTGAGGAGTGTGGAGCCAGTGGTTTGTGTTAAGGATGAGGCAGTTGGACAAGAGATCAGTGAAGGCAATGAGCCTTCTGTTGAGGCATGGGATGTCATCATGAAGAATTCCCAGGGAGAGAAAGTGGGGGAGCATGAGTTTGCATGACATGACCTTGCCTGATCCCATGTGGGCATAGTTGAGAGACTGCTCGAGCATGGACATGAATTCTATGTGGTAGGGATGAACTCCATGGCCAGGAACAAGGTCTGGGACATGCTGTTTTCAGAGAAGTTCAATGAGGGACATGATTGGGTAGGTCATCCAGTTGATGAGGTTTGGTATGACCTCAGGGAAAATATGTATATGAGGATCAGTCAGGGTGGGAAATCCATCAGAGACTTACCTCTTGCTTGAAGGGCTGTATGCAGAGCTTGATGGGGTCTATGATGGTGGGATAGGAGAGTTGCTTACATATGTTTGTGATGATCTCAGTGTAGACTGAGCTGGGATGGACAATTTGGAGTCATGAGGATGGTGAAGATGTGTTGCCAGGTTTGGGGGGACTTACCTGCCATTTCTGTGTTCTGGTCTGAGATGATGAATGTCAATGGAGAAGGTCTGTTTGATTCTGAGGGATTGGAGCTGGTCATTGCCTCTGAGTGCACTGGCAAAGCACTGATGTGGAAGTCCATTGAGACAGTGTTGCCTGCATTGGGTGAAGTATTGCTTTGTGGCTGGAGTCTTGGTGGTCATTCCAGAAAGGACAGAGGTTGCAAGGCTGAGCTAGATGTAGTAAAAACAAGCCTGATCATGTACTCTGTGTGAGATGGCATTGTATATCTGGGTGTGCCTGCCATGGAGGATAGGGGAACCTTGCTGAAAGTGGTTGCCAAATAGGTAGGCATATTGGTCTTCTTGGTTGACCACAGGGATCATGACAGTGTTGATGTCCTGGAGGACATGGTAGAAGGAGGAGAGTATCCTCCTTGTCTGGATGTTGCTGAAATGCTTTGTGAAGGCAAGAGGGTATGCATGATACAGTATGTGTTCTTTCAATTCTTGTCTGGAGGAAAGAGGGCATCAATTTTTGTGAGGTCTGGAAGAGCACCAGACTTGGTGAAGATGTGTGGCAAGCATTTGCATACATGGAATCTAGCTATGTTATACACTGGGAACTCATGGCCATTGTGTCAATGACGGAGGTCTATTTAGATGTGGTTGGGGTTGGTGGGCAGTAGGTTGCAGAGATCATTGTAGAGTTGGTGGAGGGCATGGCCAGATATGTATGTTGTTCTAGTCATGGACTTGTCTGAAGCCAGAAGGAGTGAGGTCAGAGTGAATGGTGCCATTGTCAAGGTGAGTGAGATGGGAGACTCACAGAACATGGTGGGCAAGAAAAAAGGACATGAGATAGACATGGGAGAGATCATGGTACATATTCCAGGTGTGCTGTTTGTGACTAACTTTGTCATGGGCAAGTTAAGAGGTGCAGATGGGCTGGTTTTGCCCATATCTCATCATGAGTGTGATGAGAGCATTGTTAGTGAGGAATGCATTGGCCTTCCATAATCTGGAAGTGTTTTGGACCCAGTCATGTCAACAGCAGGATACCTGTGTGTGAAACTGATGGGCATTGTGAAGAGTGAGTTGGAGGCATCTGCCACATTTATTGAGTCTGCCACTAAGAATGAGATATAAAAAAAGTTGAAGATGAATTCAATTCATTTTTGATTTTGATGAAAGTGGTACTTACAAAATGTGTGCGACATGAGTAATGGACTGGAAGGAGATGGGGTCTGGATAGGGATCATCACAGTGGATGTCTTGAAAATACATCTCTGAGAGGACAAATGCAAAGAACATGATTAGTGGAGAGGGAGCTGGCAGTGGCCAAGGCACCTGGTGCTGCTGCAAGAGGGGTGATGTCCAGTGGGAAATCTGGATGATCGAGGAGGGTGTTGGGGACAAAGGCAAGCCATATCTCCTCTTCAGTGTGAGAGTTAAGATAGAGCACGCAACTGGTGATGGAGAAGGGGAGGAAGGTTGGAGAGTCAGGTCACTGCTTGAATAGGTTGGCGAAGGTGATGTTAACATGCCAGGTGTGGTCATGCTGAATGGCTGAATTAGGAGGATCAAGTTGAGACTGAGACAAGAGCCAAGGTAGAGGATAAAGCCAATATAGTGACCTTATATTTGAAAAATGACATGGTTATCTGTGGGATGGAGTCAAAAGTTGGGATTGATGATGATGTGGGAGTGGTTCTTGAGGATGGTAATTTCCATGCAATGGTTCTTCTGTGTGAACAAGATCTTGAGTGTGGAGAGATAGATCTGGTTGATGGGGGAAGCTCTGAATTCCACCTTGAAGTTGAGATCTGCAGCATCTGGGCAGATGCTGTGCATGATGGTGTCATGGATGAGTGTTACGCAGGTCTGTAACAATCTTGAACCAGTGGTGTTCTGACAAAGTCCTCTATTGACTTGAGGATCAAGTGTTGAAGGGGTCGGTCTTCAACACATATCACAATGGGAGAATGGGAACTCCCAAGGTGATACACCGGATACTCGAGAGTAGTGACCGGTGGAGGTCTAGTGCACTAGCCTTCTCCCTCTGGAGCACCTACACTAGCCTAGTGTATACGTGGGACCGTCCACATAGCAATCCGCATACAAAAAGGCTCTTTACTGGAAGGCTAAGTGAGCTGGCTCCCAACAGGTGGTACTATGTCTAGGGGTCAGTACCCTTCTAGAGCAAAGGCTTAGGCGCAGGGTTTAAGGTTAACCTCTGGCTAAGACTGATTGCAAGACGAGGTGATAGAAGCAAGAGTGATAGAAGCAAAGAGGCAATCAGGCTTCGCAACGAATCAAGACAGTCACGGAGAATGGCGCAGATCAAGATTAAGGAAGAGAAGTGTTACAGCTGGGTCTGAACTTAAATACTAATCTAGGTAGTTTAGGGGAGGCTTCTACTACCTATATTAGAGTGGCACCTAATTGAGTGAGATCTGTCTGGGTGAGGGGAACACGAGGCATCATGTAAGTAGGAAGATGCTGAAATGAGACGTGTCTGTATATGAATTAAAAGAATTGGAAATGTACATAAAAGGATCCATGAAGTTTCCCTGGGGAATCCCTGGGAAGTCCCTTTCTTATGGTGCGATGTAGTCCATGTTGATGAACTCATCCCAGAGGTCCTCATGTCTGAGGTTACAGAGTTCATTGAATAGTTCCCTTCCGAGGACACAGGTGGGTAAGTGGGGGTTATTGGAAGGAAATAAGGTGGGGGAGGACGTAACCATAACATTACCCCCCTCATACGCCTGAAGTTCCATCTCAGGAACTATGATCTCCCTCGTTGGTCTTGTAATTTGTGAGGTCCTATTGGTCAGAAGAGAGGTCGGCCAGATAGCAGTTCTGACCTCAATATCCAGCTTCTCCACAGCGAGAACAACGTTGTTGGGGGCAATGGTACTGGAGGTGGCCAGGTGAGACAAAATGGCAAAGAGGACACTGGTATCAGGGGCAATTGACCCGATAATGGGTTCTTGCCCCACATTCATAGCACCTGGGTGGGATCAATTGGAGTAGACCTGGTCGAGTCGGTATGGAGTCAGGAATACGAGGTGGGGTGTCCACTGGTACTGGAGCAGGATTATGTACAGCTGGGGGACCAATGAGAGAGGCAAAGGAGACAGTGGGTATGGTGGGCGATATTCCATTCAGAGTGGGGTAGGTCAGTTGACGAACTGAGGGGCTTGCCTCTGAAGTGTTTCCCAGTACAGGGGAAAGTCCGCATGGGTTAGCCCTGCTGGTAAATAGGCCTGCTCTGAGGAGGACTGTGCGTTGTTACCTGGAAACCCTCTGTATGGGCATCAACTGATTGGAGATAGGGGTGAGGGGGATTCCATTGTAAGCAGGTGTGGTAATGGAGGGGGGAGTAAATTTGCTGGGCAGTATGGGGAAGGGACTTCAATACAAGAAGAGGCTGCTGGCAGGGGAACCGGGATTAAGGGTGGTCTCACTGTTGGAGGAGGATGTGAATGCTCCAACTCCTCCTCCAGGGACCGAATTAGGCAATCCACTTTGTTGGGATTCCCCGCGAAGGAGATGGGGGACTGGCAGAGCCTCTTTGAGGGCCACATGGACTGCCCAGGAGGCCCTTGGTCCAGCATCAGGGAGCGGGGAGTTTCAGAAATATTCCTCTTGATCTCTCTTGGATAGGGAGAGGAGGACAGGCCATATAATCCGAGTGAGGGCTGCTTTCAGAAGAAGGGAGATGCAGAGGGAGAAGCCATGGATATAGAGAAGGTCAAGGGAGAGGTTTCTGTTCTCAACCAGGAGCTGTTCAATGGCCATGACAGAGAGAGAGTCCTGGACTTGTCAGAGGTCTGTTCTGAAGAGAGTGGGACCTGCCTGGCACCAGGTGGCCCAGATAAGAAGGGTTCAAAGGGCTGTGTAAAGGCGGAAAAGTCAAACGAGGTGGACGAGGGTATTGTCAGACGAATAGAAGAGGAGGGCTTCAAGCGTCATGAGGGCTTCAACATTCTCAAGTACTCCAATATAGAGAAGTTGACGGGCATAGGTGAGGAGTCTAGAGATACAAACAGAGAGGGGTGTGGATGAGTGGGATTCAAAGACAGCAGTTGGGATGGGCATGGGGAATGGTGGTGGTTTGAAGAAAAGAGGGATTTAGAGTCCAACCCTTTTTTTATACTCCATGAGGAGTTCCTTGGCATTTCCCAAGTTGGATGGAGGTTCCCAAGTCCACTCAGCATCGGAATATCCCTTCCAGTGGCGCAGGTACTGCCTTCGGCTGGCAGTTCCCCTGTGATTGATGATCTTCTCTATTTTGTATTCTTCTTCCATGCCGACGAGCTCTGGAGATGGCTAAGGAAAGTTTGGCCTGTGCTCGGGAGTTTCCTTGGAGGCTGTGAGAAGGGAGACATGGAAGATGTCGCGGATCTTCCAGCTCTTCAGGAGCAGTAGGCGGTACACCACCATAGAGATCACTTGAGAGATCTTGAAAGGTCCCGTTCAGCAAGGTGCAAATTTCTGTAATGGGACTTGAAGTTTCAAGTTCCACAAGTCTAACCAGACCTTGTTACCTACTTTCCAGGGTTTGAAGTGAGAGAAGACTCTCTCCTTTATGTGTTGCTGGGCTAGAGTATGGGCAGCTTCAGCTTCTTTCCTAGCATCTTCGATGTGGGAAAGTTGTTGTTCCAAAGCAGGGAGGAAAGTGGGGCCAAGGGGAGGATAGGAATGGAGTTCGTAACCCATTATTAGTGAGAACGGAGATTTGCCTGTGACCGAATGGATGGTGGTGTTGTGCACAAATTCTGCCATAGTGAGGAGGTCAAACCATTTGTGAGGTTGACCATCACAGAAGATCTGGAGATAAGTCTCCAGTTCTTGGTTGTAATATTCTGTTTCACCATCCATTTGTGAATGGTAGGCTGTAGAAAGGGCAACATCGTACTCCAGGAGACAGGCAAGTTCCTTGGCAAAGGCTGAAGTGAATTGCAGGCCTCGATCTGACACGACTTTCTCATGCAGACCACAGCATTTGAACACATGTTCAAAGAAAAGACGGGCGATTCTGGCTGTGTCAATCGTTTTGAAGCAAGGGGCAAGAATTACCCCCTTACTAAGGCCATGGTTGACCACAACCATGATAGAGTCAAAGTCCCGTATGGACGGGAGATCCGTGATGAGATCCATGGAGAGATTCTGGAAGGGGCAGCTCACAGCAAGGGAGAGAGGATTAATGAGAGGAACCATGGGGTGGATCTGGACCTTGTACATTTGACAGACAGCACATCTGGTGACATAGCGGCAGACAAAGGAGGAGAGTCCAGGCCACCAGTAATCCTTAGAAAGGAGAGCAATGGTGTGCAAGTGACCACTGTGGCCACCTTCAGGGGAGGAGTGTGCTGCCTTGACAAGGTCTGGTCGTGTGTCAGTGGGCATGTAGAGATGGCTGCAGAAATATAAACAACCTTCATCAAAGGTCCAGTCTTCTGGGCGGGATCTGTTAAAAAGGGGTTCCTCCAATTCCATGCAGTGGAGGGCTTCCACAACAAAAGGATCTGAGGCCATAGAAGCTCAGATCTTTCCTGCCAAGGCCAGATCAATGCGGTTAATCTGGACTTCAAAGGCAGAGTCTGGAAGGACTTGGATGTTTTGGTTGTCCAAGGAAGTATCAATGTTGTCCTGATGTGATAAGGTGTCTGCAGGGGCCATTTGCATGCCAGGTAAGGCCACATAGGTGAGGTCAAAATCTTGTAAAAACAGAAGCCATTGCAAGACATGGCGTGATAGCGTATGTGAAACACTCAAAGTTCAGCCCATATGTGGCTACTCTGGAAGTGCTATGAAAGCAATGAGGAGATGGAAAGGGGACTGAGTCCTACTCTCAATGAAGGTGGAACTCTGAGGAAAACACCAAGAGAACTTGACTGAGGTTCTTTGGTGGCAACTTTGGCCTTTATATACTACTGACTATGTGTGTTACGACGCTACCAGTTCTCCTGGTAGTACCAAAAGATGATAACGCTATAAGACCTAGCAGTAGGCACTCAGAAGTAGCCTAAAGTCTTAGAGAGATCCGTAGAAAGGGAACGCCAGGAGATACGTGGTATTCACGTAGAACTAGCTGGGGTGCTAAGTTCTACGGCCGGGTTCTTAAGTACAGTACAGGAGTGCTACGAGGCCAGAGGTCCCTATAAGGGGACTCGTCTGGAAACCGGTTGACACAAGGTGAAGGTGAGGCATACTACGATAACTAAGAAGTCTGGAAGAGGGAGTAGTGATACCGGTCCTCGTGTGGAACACGAGGTGAAACGGGGACCGGGGTAATGGTACATCAACGGGGCCAATACGGGGTCAGTTCTCAGTCCGAGACGTTGGAACGTCGGCTGCTTATAGTAAAGGGGAACGGAAAGGCGGTAAGACAAAGTCAGGAGTAGGAGGGAATGAAAACGGGTAGTAATCATACGGTGAACGTTGGGTTGTAACAATGTGTACACCTGTGTACACTACATCTACAATAAGCCTCATTGAGGAGGCATGGATCATAATGGAAGAGATGGAGATGAAGTATGTGCATGATGTGCCTGGCATCAGAAATGGAAGAGAAGCACGTACATGAGACCAACACATGGTGTGGCAGAATGGAAGTACAAAGGGCGCCATGTGCACAAGTGAAGTGGCATGACATGTGAAGGGGTGAAAGGAAAAGGGTTTCCAGGGTCACATGCACCTGAAGATAAGATAAGATAACAAATGAAAAGTGAAAGTAACAAGTCAAGAAATAAACATTCATAACAGTATGTGCCTGCTTGTAATAGGTCAAGTTCTTATGATCCGTAAGAATTGTGACCATGTGAGGTGATCCGAGGAGGTACTGGTGCCACTCCTGGAGTCCGCATATGACAGCGAGTAGTTTGTGGTCAAAGATATCATAGTTCCGCTCAGCTGGAGAGAACATTTGTGATATGTAGTCACATGGCTGGAGATCGCCAATGGTGTTAGGCTACATCAGTGCACCTCCTGATGTGGTGAGGGACACTTCCATCATGAGGGTGAAAGGCTTGGAGGTGTCTGGGAAGGCTAAAATGGGTCGGCGAGTGAACACAACTTTTAGCTTCTGAAAGGATTCATCGTGTCAGGGTTCCCAGGACCATACCATGGTCTTCTTTGTAAGGTCCAGAAAAGGACGGGCAATGTCCGAGAACGAGGGGATGAACTTCCTGTAGAAGTTACAGAATCCTAGGAATAAGCATACAGTCTTGACGCTATCCAGTGGGGATCATTCCTTGATGGCCTTGAGTTTAGAGGGGTCCATCTTAAGACCGTCTTCGTTGACAATCATTCCAAGGTACTCCACTTCCGTAGCTGTGAAAATACATTTTTCCAGCTTAAGATACATCTTGTATTCACAGGAGCATTGAAGGATCTTCCGTGTGCGCTCTTCGTGCAGGGCTGGATTGGCCGAATGAATTAAGAGGTTGTCCATAAAAGCTTGGAATGTGGTGAGTGAATTGCACATTCCAAAGAACATCACCATTGGCTTAAAGCATCCAAATGGGGTGATGAAGGCTGCCTTCCATTGGTCCTCAGGTTTGATAAGAACATTATTATACCCCCACCGGGCATCAAACTTGGTGAAGATCTTTGATTCCTTCAGTTTGTTAGTGAGGTTAGAAATAAGCAGGAGGGGGTACGCATTCTTGACCATATGAGTATTCAGGTACCAGTAGTCTTGGCAGGGTAGAAGTTTCCCATCTTTCTTTTGAACAAAGAAGAAAGGGGAAGCTTGCAGGGATTTGGACGGGGTAATCTTTCTGGATTTGAGATGTTCGTTGATGAACTCCTTACAGACCTCCTATTTGGCGGAGTGGAGAGGATAGTTCTTGGCTCATTTTGATATAAATGAGTCCTTAAGTTCAACAGTGTGGTTGTAAGGACAGGAAGATGGGAGTTTGGTCTCTTTTTTGGTAAAGACATTGGTGTATTGTTGGAAAGCTCAAGGTAGGACCACCTGTGCCTTGCTTTCAAGCTCCTGTTGGGCTATCGTAGTGGATAGCATGGTTCATCAGATTATGAACTCGGGGAAGTCCCCATAGGCATTGAAGAATTTTGAACGCTGTATGGGTATCCACCTGTGAAATGATTGGTAGACACCATCTTCAATAGTCTTTTCCTTGCTGTGACCCAAGTATCTGAGTAGATAATGCTGCTGCATTGCGATTGGGTAGTCATCCAAGGTCCTTCAGTACAATGAGGGGGTGATGGTCATGTTCCCTGCCTTCCAATCTATGTTCAGGTTGATGGCCCAAAGCCATGGGAGACCTAGAATAACTCCCTCTTTGCTGCTGTTGAGGATGAAGAGATCCTGCTGCTCTTTCAGTCCTCCGTAGTCCAAAACCACGTTGGTTTTGTACTTGATGATTCCAGAAACATTGTGGGATCCATCAATGTTCCATGCTAGAATTGGTGCTTCTAGGGCATAGATGGGCAGTCCCATCTGTATCGTGGTCATTCTATTTATGAAGCAACTGGTGGCTCCACTGTTGATTAAGGCATTAGTCCTGACAATTTTGCCATCCTGCTTCCAGATGTGAAGTGGAATCCAAATAGAATTACTCTTTACTCCAGAAATAAATACAGGGGCTATTGTAAAGGGAGGCAATGACATCAGTCCATTGCTTCCGACTAAAAATATGGACTAGTGGGTTTGGAAGGACACACCTTCATGATTGGCTCAGCCTTTTTCATCTGAGCTGTGGGTGGTTCCTCTGTTTCAAGGATATTAATACATTCCCATTGTGGGCCGGCAGGCAGTTCCATGGACTGCTGGAAGTTCCCACAGGGAAGTCCTTCCTTGTCTAGGTTCAGGTCAAAAGCAACCTGTGGAGGATTTCTCCTCAGCTAGTGCTGTGCTGAAGACTGGCAAGCATGGTATCCAGCTGATCAGGCTAGGAAGGAGTTGGCTGCTCCCTGGATAGAGAGGTAGTGGAGAGGGTTCTTGCTTGGTAGGATGGCCGGAGTGGTGTGGGAGAGGGGTTTCCTGGATACCCAGGGTGGTTCCTCAAATGGCATCCCTTCTTCTTACAAATGAAGCATCCTCTGGTTTTATGGAGTCAGCTTTGTTCTACTGGGGAGATGGTGAGGCAATCCAACTGCATGGCATTTGGGTCATGCCGGTGCTGGGTTCTGAAGGCAGGGGCGGCTCTTGTCTTGAGGCTATTCATTTGTTGTTGTCCGGATTCTGCGTTGGCCACGGCTTCATAGACTTCCTCCATGTCTTTGGCTTTCTTGAAGGTTTTGAGCCGTGTTAATTTAAGGGCAATATACAGGTCAACTCCTTGGAGAAACCATTCTTGAGAGCATGGATTTATTTGTTGAGTCTGGACCGGACTGCGAGAACTAAAAAGTCAGAAATGAACTTTTCAAAGCCT
>JBBPNB010000250.1:0-26410 GCA_038090635.1 Rubroboletus satanas
ACGCTTGCTTTCGACCAACTTTTATCCGGTATTTTGGTGCCACGCAGAGGGCACAGCTAAATATTCCTTTCTAGCTTCTCGGTATGGTCGACTTCTCAATCTGCCAAACGTACATGATAAGCGCGATATTCTGACACGGGGACTTGATGCCACGGCCGCGCTGGCGCTGTTTTCATACGTGTACTAGTACAGCAGTTTGCATACTTGCATACAGCGCTTGCTTATCAGTAGACCGCGCAAATTTGACAGGATACTACCAGAGTTGATCGGAACCAAATTGAAGCCGGCGGAATTTGGCATGCACATATTTACCTACTACTAGCCCTTCAAAAGTGTGGACCACCTTTTTGTGTTTTCATTTTATTCCAACACATCCATCCACAGCTTGAAGGACACAGATACAGTACTATTCAAAGCATTAGATCATGTTACAATACAAGATACTAATTGAATATATGATATTGTCATTTCAGAACGGACGTTCTGAGGTTGAATCTGAGAAACTCTCCAATGGGACGCCCCGGGCCCCGTCATACAAGTGCCGTCATCTGTCAAGCTCGAGTATCAAGCCCACTCTATTACCATCTCACGGAACACCGCTTGTTTACTTTCCCCTTTTCAACAGGGCCAAAGCCTATTGGTTGCAACGAACCACACCACCGCAGTTTCAGTTGGGGATGCATGTTCGGGCTGTATGTCGAACATTTGGGCCGCTGCTGGCACAACATTCCCTTTCTTGGATGGCCGACCCACCAAGCGAGTTTCGTCCCGGGCCCACCTGCTAGCCTGCTCTTGCTTTTCGCTCCACTTGCTTCACCCTTCGTCGCAGCTCAATGCCCTTCACAGTCAAATTTCTGCTCGCTGAGCTGTCCGGTGCCCAACGCACACATAACTCGCTCGCCCAAAGCAAGCACCGCCCCACTATGTATGTACGTTTAACACCTATTCACCCCACAATGACTTTCCAATTTCATCCCTGAAATATGAAAGAAATGCCACAATCCATGAACTGCATGGATTTGAAATGAGCTTCAATGCCAACAAGGACTGAATTCCCACTGAGGTAGGATGATATTGCTGAATACTGAATCATGATCAATATGATTGATTGGACAGGATGTGACAGTTCGTCGTGGCGCCTATTCCAAGGTTTCAAACCCGTCTAATGTATGTACTTCGTAGTCAATGTTCTGCTAATGGAAAGAAATGCGACACCGCTTGTCCGTCACTCTCTCCACAGCTTCAAATCCCACTCGGAATAGTACGTCGTGACTCTTGAGCCAAGGTTCCCCATATCATTCATTCCTTTGGAGGGCTTCCGAAGACTGGAAGCCCATGCAACTCGCGTTTCAACTCATCCATCGCCGTAGCCTCGGGGAACCTCGGTGTGAATTTGACGTTGAATGGAATTGACCGTCTATTCTCGTTGCTGTACACGTCAGTAGAGCCGTATCCTTCAAGCGCAATCACGAACTTGTACGTACACAGCGGGACCATCCTCTACACATCTGTCGACGTCTATCGGGGGTGGCTTTCCTTGCGCATTCGTTGCACGCTCAATGTTCATCGCCCAGAGGACCATGGCGATGTTGATGAGCAACGAATTGTTCGCGACGTGCCTGCCGACGCAAATCCGTCTACCAAAGCCGTACGAGAAGTGCCCCTCCTCCTTCAGGTCGGTCGACCCTCGAGCGATCTAACCTTTTCTCGTCTAGATGGCGTGCCAGATTGAAGTGTTCTGTGTCTTCTCCGTAGATCTCGGGGTCTCTGTTGAGGTGCCAGACGTTTGTCATGATTGTCCCGGCGGGGATGAAGTGACCTTCATATCAGCCATCCTGCCAGTTGGTGTGATTCAGTGACCGCTTGCCATGACAGCTTTCTACGCACTTTGACGGAACGGTGTGGAAGTCCCACCGGACCCTCAAGCAATGGGTAAGTCTCATAAAACCTCCTATGCAAAGACTTCAACATGCCACAGGACGCCACCTCGATGCTTCTTCCGTCTGCGTTGCACGTCAATCAAATGAAAGTTCACGGGGTAAGCACGGGACTGACCAGAACGGATGTACGGAAGATTCTCAAAGTCGGTGAATGTGGGGAGTCTATCACGTCCAATGACAGCGTCTCCAAGCCAGGACAGCAGAGGTTGTCTCTGAACCACTAAAAAGTCGGACTGTCAAAGGTGTTGTACAGACTGCAAAAGGTGCGAAGTACATACTACATCGCTTCAGCGAACCAAGGGTTCTCTCGCTGAGAGAGGCCACGTCTCCCGGCACTTTGGAGTAGTGTTGCTGCGAGGCTCGGGCGATCCATTGAAAACTCGGATTCACTGGTTGTAGTGTTGGAAGTATGTATACCCACACCATTCGCTCCTGCACACCTCGGAGGAGCCCTTCAAACATTGCGGAGTCTGTAACGTACGACGCCTCCGCCTTCCGTCTCCACGCCGCCGGCCTGACATGGCATAGGTGAGCTTCCGTTCAGCAATCCCTTGGTCCTCCATTCATTGTGTTAATCCTCATATCCTTCCTTCGTTCCCTGTTCATATTCTCGGGATTGTCCCGGGTCAGCGGCAGTGCTCTGAGTTCTCGACATTGCTCGCATCTTTGGGAGGTACATCATCCAGGGGAAAAACTCGACCAAACGAGCACCAGGAAACGCAGCATGCGTCAGGCGAACAATGAAGTTGTCGATAGCTCTCACTGATTTATCGTTTCCAGTGAGATGATGGGAGGTTCATCGTATACCATGATCATAATGGCAGATAGGCTGCTGTTCGGCGCAGATGACCATCCCAGTTGTCTGGCTCTGCTAGCATGCCGCATGCCAGCAGCACACCCTCCAGGTGCTGTGTAGGATGGAAGCACGACGCCTTCGTTCAGACACTCGTGGGCGGCTTTGCGGAGACGACGCCAGCTATCACCTGCATTTCATTGTACTGAATGAGCCCAATCATGGGGCCACCAGGTATGATATCCGAAGCCACGATGTTCCACGGCCTATCGGAGTAAATTCTCGACACGACGATCGAGGTCCGCCGCAATCTTTTGTGAGCTGGTGACCAGCTACGTCGAGGGCGTTCATGTCCAGGACTTGAATAGATTGTGGATTGGTGCCACGGTTCACCTCTTATCCTGCATTATTATTATAAGGGCCTGCTCCATTTTTAGTTTATTGAAGCGTTTCAGAGTACTCGCAACCCGGCTCCAAGTTGCAAGGGCTGGTGGAGCATGCAAGCGCCGTGTGGCTACATGTGCGCTCGCCTAATCGCCGTGAAGAAATGGTAGTTGTCTGGTCTAGCTGAAGCTCGGTGATGGCACGTCACTTACGATGTTTGGATCAAGCTGACACAGGTACGAATTAATGTTGTATGGGACAAAGAAGTTCCAGGCTTGAAATCTTGATTCAAGGCCAGCCTGTCAGCGCAAGTGGCAACGCGGTCCGGTGAGAACCCTGGCAAACCGGTCGAAATACAATCTATTCTCGAGCACATGTGGGGCATGTTACATTCTACACACAATATTAACTCCGGAATAAATATTCTCGCATGACCCATTCCGGTCGACGAAAGAAGATGAAATAAAGGTAGGATGACCCAAAGGGTCTCACAAGTCCAAGAAAGAAACAGGCTCTTGGTCCAAGACGACCGACGTGGACGAACGTAGTACTCTCGAACTCGAGCCAGAGCTGCCAGTGTGCCAACTTCGAGGATACGTTGGCACGGTGGACGGTGGTGAACGTGGGGATCTGAGTGGCACCACGGGGCTCACTGATGATGGCGGTTGACTCATGCGGAACAGGCGACTCTGTCTTACTATGGAGTGAGCCGTTATCGCGTCCTCGCTGGGAAAAGAGTCAGCTGTCCCGTCAATACTTGGCGTCACCGCGCTGCTGACACGGCTCTCTCCACTCAGTCTGACGTCCAAGGCCCTGGAACTCCCTGAAGAGCACGTGGTACGACTTGTTCTAGGAACGGGGCGTGACTCGTTTGACACCGGGACTGAGTTCGGATCCCACCGTACCTTTTATCCATGTCATTATCCTGCCCATGATCGCGTGCCGGCAGGACGCCATCGCAACATATCGCACCCTTCTCCCGCCCCTTTGTCGTGAAGAAACGCCTTTTTCGGATAGTCCTGGGTTCTTGCGAACGGCTTCGCCGTCGCGGATCAGATATGTTACCGGACCCGCCCCGACCGGACGAGCGCTGCAAAGATATCATCAACAACACACGTGAACGGGCAGTGGGGGATGACTCACGACCATATTGGACTCCGCATGGGCTTTTCTCACCCGTTCTTCGTACTGCGCTTGCACGGCACTGTGCTGACTGAGGATGGAAGCCGTCAGCGGGTAAGCTTCCAGACCAGACGCCGGCGGTTGGACGTTTCCAGAGCCCCCCCGACCACTGGACGTGAACCGTTTCTGTTGGAAATCATGGCCTTCAGTGAGCAGCTCCGAATGCGCAGGTCGAAACAAAAGGACGTACTTTTTCGGCGGCGGGGGTGGACGTACCTTGGCTTTCGCGAGGCGGAAAGGCAGGTAGGTCGGGAGACCGCTCGCCATGGATGAAGGTCAAGAAACGTCGAATATTGCCCGACCCTCCTCGTCCCTAGGGTAGGTTACGATCAACAAAACCGCAGTGTTCACCGACGTTAAACGTACGAATGAATCTCGCTTTGCTCTCGACGGCGATGGGTGTTCATGAGGGATCAAGTCTGCTGCTACCTGGGCCATTCGAGGATCAACGCGTGCAGCTGTGGATTGCCAATGGTAGGTGGGGTCACAGTGCTTGCATTCCCCCATCGGGAACGACTTTGGTCGGACATAAATGGTGGATCGTGGGCGTGAGGGATCCGGAACTGTTCGGGACATGACGTGAAGATTTCTGCCATACATAGGAAGCGAACTTTGCCGGGCGCTCGATAAGCATTCGCACCTCGGCAAGATTAGGTTTGGAGAGAAATTGGTAGGCAAATCCCAACCAATGTCTGGTGAAACCCTTATCTATCCAAGTCAGACGCCTTATCGGGGACGAGTTTGGGGGAAATGCATGTAGTTGGAGAGCTCACCGCGTGCTGTAGCAGTGCCGTCAGAATGAATGGTATCAGTGCGCTTGCTGTGCGCCAGCCAATGCTACTAGTAGTAGTAACGCTGCCTATGATGAACTTAACAAACATTCATATCAGCGGATGGCAGGCGACCACAGGTTGGACCCACTGCATTCGTCATCAGTAGTTAATGTAAACCGTTTTCACCATAACTAAGGTTTGGGAAAATAAGCCTCCACAGCCTTGTCCACAGCCTCAGGCCAAGCTCCAGCCCGGAGAAAGACTCCATTGGTTAGAGGCCATGCTGAAAGTGTCGATAAGTCCTGATGATGACCGCAGTTCGGAATGTAATTAAAATCATTACATGATCCATCCACGAAAAAGGAGAAAAAGTCGTGTGATGGATTCCAGACTCTAGGAGTAAAATCTGTGATTAGGGGAAGAACTCGACATTTTCTCAGACTGTCGTGGCCGAAGCGTGTGGAAGAACGAAGGGCACCATCGCTACCGGTTCCGGGTGTGTGTATCGGGGGGCGAGCGCCTGGGGGTGCAGTTCGAAGGCCCAACTTATCTAAATTAGGGGTCGACGTTGTCTCACGCGACCAGCTTCTATCTGGGAACGACGACCGCATGTCCCAGGTGAGATGTAAGCCATCCTGTGTTATGCCTAGACCACCGAGAGGGGATGCGTCGATAATCCGTCATTGCTGTTCGAACCGTCCTTGAAGAACATTGAAAGGGAACCGTGGCATGCCATCCAAGACCAAATGGCAAACGTATTCCTTTCATCGTCAAAGACAAGAACGAGGACTCGAAACATGGAATCGCACATCAAATCGGAATGACCCGGGTTATATTATGATACTTGACTCGGACTTGACTCGTAGAGGCCGAGGAAAGGAACAGAATCTCTCTGCGCGATGAATGTAACGTTAGGTTGGCCTCGCTGTGAAAGGACGGTGTCTGCGTGTCTGCTGGACTCGATGCAATCAACTTCCTATATCAGTGGAGCGAGATTGGTTCTGCTGTATGGAACAAGCACGGACCGAATCCCGATATCTTGTAGGATGATCCTTATCTATGGAGACCAGGCCGGGTACCCTTATCGGTGGTGACACGGTGACATACGATCTGAGACCGAGTGGGGACAAGTGTCAGCCCCTCACCGGTGAGGATAGTGTTGCAAAACAAGGGGACTGATGCCCGTCGATCGCGACCGGATGCTGAAGAACTGACAAAGGCGGGCGTGTAGGACTGCAAGCAACGGCGACACAACGATCGGGAGAAACCATTGGGGATGTATCCGCGTCAACGGGGTTTGGTCACCAAGACTGGTGATGAAGGATGCATGTACTACTTAAAGAGGTCAATAAGGCTTTACGCAGTCATTTCCCCACCTTGAGTATGTAGCACCCCACGCGGTAGTATTTTTGGGTACATGGTTGGTTGCGAGGTCCATACAGTGGCCATCATCCATGTATGCGGTCCACCTCCGCGGCAACAAAAGTGTATATTGATACAGAGGTAAGTCTAGCGAGAGAGAAGTGCCCTTCAAGGATGGCAGTGGTAAGGTCACGAATTCCTCGGAACTTCGGAAAGGCTTACCCCAAGTGTGGTGCTAATGAGAATCACCATCTTCGCCTGTGCGTGAGGATGAATCCAGCCGAGTGCAACCTTAGAGGGTTCTACCCACGATAGGTTGCATTTACCGACGAGGGCACGTGTGAATCACTCACCCCGGCGCCCTGGGGAAATCTTAACCGCTTCGTCAGAACGCATCAAATGCTGGATCTTCAATCATTGGCATGAATAGCAACTTGATGTTCAGGGAACGCTCGAGAGAGAGAGAACTTTCCGTCAACTGTTCAGTGCAAGATTGTATCCGGGGTTAGACGCATTAGCATGATATACTGCAAGTATGGAGGGTATGGGAGCGTCGCTGATAGAATCGTACATGTGATTCACCCGGATCAAGCCACATTTGCGGAACGTAATGATGATCATTTTTCCACCTTCAAGTTCAAGCTGAGACATTTGGCACTGATTCCGAGTCGCGGGTGCATCCGAACAATGGTAAAAAAGATCTGCCAGTGAGAGGGCTCTTGTATGGACAAATGAATACTGGGCGAGAGCACGTCCCTGCTGCCGTTGGTGGCTTGTTGGACCCCGCCAAGGCCTCGGCGAAAGATGTCTATTACGGCCCGCAAGACGTACGGGCATAAACAAGAAAGGTAAAATGAACGGCTGCACCCTGCCGCCCTAGCCGAAACAAGCCCCGGGGATCGTATGACAATTTCTTCCTGATGCGGTTTTGCACGAAGCTTATCCTTGATTTTCCCTCTCACCGTCCCCATCAATGTCGACAGTAGAGCTAGCGACCAGCACTCTCGCGTCCACCATCGAGCCCCTCGATGAGCGTGGCAGCGCCGTACGGTTCGAGACGCAATGTGTGGTCATTCCGGATCCTGCCCACCACTCGAGGCGGCCAAGAGTCGTCACAAAGTCGTATGCACTCCCGCTGTGGAAGAGACGGACGTCGTCCGCGGGTCCTTCTGCTTCAGCACCACCAGAAGACGCCTCTTTTGAAGAGAATCAGTCACACCTCGTCCTGCGAGTTCCCCTTCCAACGTACGTCAATTGACTTGTAAATATTATCCGTGTACCCAACTCTACTCCAGCTTTTCACTCAAATCTCCCTCGATGGCTCGCTCCGTCGATGACACGCCTCTCCCGCCTTGTCTCGTACACCGTCCTCAGCCTTCTGGTCCCTCTTGTGCTAGCACTTCTTCGCTCACTCGACATGCCCGTACACCACGGAAATCCTCTCCTTCTCCGTCTCGCTCACACATCGTCACAGTACCCTTGCGTCCGTGTTGTACAGCATGCCAGCCCGTCACTGAGGCTGCACTCGCCTGTGGTGACGCGTGGCTAGAGCATTTTTCCCGTGCTGCCTCAAGGCGCCGTAGCCTGAGTGTAGATGGTGGACCCCGCACAATTACCGTTACGGGAAGTACCGCTTCTGCCTCCTATGGTGATCTAGGGGTCTCTATCAGTGTGGATGAGATAGACAAGCGTCGGCGCTCCAGTGACACTGGACCCTTGCCACCCAGCCCGGAGATACTCTGGTCTAACGATACGAAAGCTAAGGAAGAATGCAGGGTGCCGTTGATGCTTCGTCGTACTGCTCCATCCAATTCGTCTGCGGCCGATGCTTGCTCTCCCCCTTCACCCACTCGTAAAACACCCGCTACACCGCGCATCCCAGAAGAGGAAGATGACGAGGACGAGAGCGAGTTGTTTCCCCTCCCATCTCCAAAGCGAACCCCTACGACGTCGCCGGCGCCGAGTCCTGCGGGATCTCTGTCTTCCCTCACGGCCGCACAAGCTAATCAAAGTTCCGTGACCAGTCCCACGCCTTCGACCTGTTCAGGAGATTCTGCTGGTCTGCACCCAAACAAGCAACAGTTTCTCGCGCCACCACCTTGTTCATCCTCCTCATCTCTTAGTCTGCCCAAACTCTCCGAGTCGACCTCGGACTTGACCTTGTCCGAGGATCCACCCCGTGCGCCATCACCCCACCTATTGTCAACACTGCCCTCCCTCTCTGGCCGCCTTCGTTCCCGGTCGCCCTCGCCTCGCCTTTCATTCATGCCACCTACCCCAACTGACATATCATCCTCTGCTACGGACAGTACCCCACCCAAGACACCCGGACCACACGAGCCCGTACCCGAACTTACACTAATCACAATACCACCGCCTCCCGGTTCTTCGCAGCCGTCCGTCTCTCCCCATAATTCGCCCACACACCTACGCCTTCCATGGCGCACCAAACGTTCTGTTTCGGCAGACGTCATCTCCCCTACACACTCGTCGCCCATACCCTCGTTCTCACCCTCGACCTCGCCCACTTTGTCCACCTCCTCGAATACGAAGAAGTCCTTTTCGATATCGAGTCCGCGGCATATCATCGCAGACGTGATACGTGGTGTCGGGGCGATGGGGCCTGGTGGTATAGGGCCCGCGATGTGATTGTGGTGCACGTCCGACGTAGGTCGATCGATTCCACCCCGTCCAGAATTCCAGAATTCGGTATTCCAACATTTGGTATTCCAACATTCGGTGCCAAGCTTGTTCGTCCACAAACCCCGCTTGACGCCGTTTCGTCACAATCCGCCGAACATGAACGGACGCCAATCTTTACCCCATTCACTTGCGAGCACTCAGGACTCACTGATTCCATATCCATACATATACGCTACGTTCGTTTCATTTATATGCTGTATCATGCATGTACCTGAATTTAGTGTGCCATAATTGCAGTACACTTCCACTGTTGGCTTTTCGTACTTTACGATTTAATGTAATGACGCTTCGTTGCTATGGTTGTCATCGACGAGTTGCACGATCAGAATCGATTGGAAGGCCATGCCAACTTGGGCGTGGTGAACCGAACCGACGACCAGTTGACTCGGATGGCCACGACCATCGTGCTCGCGGGCCTGAGTACGGTCGACGCATCAAGAACGTCATTGTATCCATGGTCGCTACGATGAGTCCCGTCGACCATGCGCAGCGCAGATCATGGGGTAACACTGGCTAGTTGCTGGTTGGAAGCTCGCCGCGGCCAACTTCAGGAACTACATTTCGGAAAGGAACAAAACCAGACGACGCCCGATACGGGCAATCGACAACCCCCTATAGTAAGGTGTGTCCACAACGAGACAATCTGAGATGATGACCCGTAGTCTCTGAGCACCCTGATCTCCAGAACCACCACGCTCGCATCGGGGGTAGAGGCTGGTGGTCATGGAAAAGTTGACATTACCATTACCGACGTGTGCGACTCGTCGCGCCACGGTTCAGGGACTGATACATGATGATCAAAGACGCGTGTCCGGGAAAGTCGAGTCTGAGATCTACACCCACCTCCAGAACCCGCACGCTTGTATCGGGGGTAGCTGGTGTCCGTGGAGAAGTTGACGTTACCGACTGATCAAAGACTCTGAAGTCGTGTGGAAATCCTGCGTCGCCGGTAGCCTGGGAACGCTTCTCGGTTCTCCACTCAGCCTATCAGCGAAAGGCCCATCAAAATAACGTACTCGGTCCAGGACAGTTTTGCCAAGGATGCTCTCATTGGTCAAATAGACTGTAAGTGACTCCAAAGAGGTAAGCGGCTTGGAGCGCTTAGGGAGTCCTGATTTGGGCCACTGTCTGTCCAGGCACGGACACCTGTCGGAAACGTTCAAACGAATGATACTACTGACGTGATGGATCGCAGAGACCCCTCGTTACTTCGTCTTGCCCGTCTTCGCTCGCAATACCGACTGCTGGGGCCAAGCTATTACTATTATCGAATCGCTCTCGGTCGATCGAGGGGCGACTCGAATGATAGACTTATCTATCTCATTTGCATCCTCGAGGTCCAGGATTCCTTTTTTTGAGAGAGAGGGGCACAATGGTATCTGGCAACCGCCTAACTTGGTCTCGAGGCACGCGGCACAACTCGCCGCTGATTCATCGAAGAGGTACTCACCAAGGTTCAATCCAGTAAGTATGCCGTGGCGGTTTCATGTAATTCGCGGGGAAGCTTATGCCACTCTCCAGGGATTGATGGAGACGTCGTGAGTACTTGTGGGACTAAACTGACGCACCCCTGATAGTTGTTATGGGACTCGAACCCACGACTCGTGATATGAGCCGGCATCTGTCGCAAGGGAGGTCCAGGATTCCTAACCTGCTAGCATTATTGTGCCCACCAGGGCTGATGGGCACGAAACGGAACAGGG
Source organism: Rubroboletus satanas (assembly GCA_038090635.1). Lineage (NCBI taxonomy): Eukaryota > Fungi > Basidiomycota > Agaricomycetes > Boletales > Boletaceae > Rubroboletus > Rubroboletus satanas. The sequence goes on from JBBPNB010000250.1 coordinate 10,841, forward strand.
GACGGTTGAGTGTGGCGACATACCCCATTATGGATCAAATCAATGCCATAGCTTCCGTCAACTTCACCATCGCCAGCATCAGACGAAGGAGCAATACTTCTCACACGAGCAAAACGTATTGCTATGTCTCTTGTCGACGGCGGTAACACACGCAGGAGGATATCAATCGCATGAAAGCTCAGACGTGTGATCTCGAGGTTAACGGCGAAATATGCCATGGGCATGACGGTGTGTGTAGTATTCGTCTGGTTCGTGTCGATGAATGTTAATAAAGTATGGAGGAGCTCGCGACTCGCGAGCGATGATAGAACAGATCCAAGAAAAGGGTGTAGACCTATGGATTCTTGGGCAGTTTAATCTGGAACGTACCTGGGATAAGTGTAGGGTGAGATGCCCGAACAATGTTGAGCAGAACTCTGTTAACATACAATGGGGTAATGAGGTAATTTCTGTGGTCACAGTTCCGTGAAGTCCAATGCGAGCAAGAGCACCGCGAATGAGTCCTGCCGGAAGGGCGACATACTTTGGGTGTAAGAGGTCATTGACAGGAGGCAGTTGGAGGTGAGACGGAATACACACTATTCTAGCACGTTTGAGAGATTCAGGACGACCTTGCCATGAAGATATACGCGAGATAGGTTTGAAGGTGTTGTCTTGTAGAACGAACACGCCCTAAACACCGAGTGTATCAATAGTAAGACGCAGAGAGAGTAGACAGGAGACGGACGCGATGATTCGTGCGGAGGTTGTCTACTTGCTTGTCCCAACAGGATACCCAGAGCTCCTTGCAGACAAACTTGATCGCGTCGAGAGAATCACCGAACAGGGGTCTGTCACGACATAACCTAAACGGAACGTGACATCGAATAAAAGACAACCAGACGGCGAGAAAAAAAGTTGTACTTTTCCACAAAATTTCCACCGACATGGAGTCCGATGGCTTCCAAGCGGGTCCGTACGCCTTCGTCTTCTTCGTCGTCCGTGGATGCGGCTTGTGTGCGTGAGACTGAGGTCATGCTCCCAACACTGTCGCGGTGGGATTGCTGGGGTTTCGTAGCAGGTGGGGGTGGAGGGGGAGGGAGTAGGCCTGCGTCTGCCATTTCCTGCTCGATCTTTTTGGCGCGTGCGGCTGCTACGGCGGAGGACGCGCGGAGAGTGTTGACGGCTTCGATGAGGAGATAGTCCATTGCGGCGCCATCGACGAGACGGACGGGCGGGTCAGCGAGGAGCGCAAGTGGCGATAAGGAAGCGGGCGAGTGCAAGGAGGGTCGAGATGTCATACTAGGGTGAAATACAGTACAGTACTAGACTATGTGGGAGGCTAATACTAGTGCACGTGACCCATCACGACCGAGTACGTCGACAGCCCGAGCGACAATCTCCATCGCATGAACCATCACCGCCCTCATCGTCATCGTCGCCGTCGTCGTCGTTGTTGAGTAGTACATCCACAAACATGTCTGGAATCATGGATTTCTTTAACTCCAAATTCCCCCCGACCATGAATCCCCGCGACCGTCCATCAGATCCTCTATCTCGTCTCCGCTTTGCCCTCGAGACAATGCCTGGCTCGCGCAAATACGTCTTCACGCCCGCAACTCGCGCAGAGATTCTCTCAGAGCTCTACGACGCTTTCTGGGGACCGTATGCCCATGTCTTCCTTCCGCTCTCCAACTCCAGTCTCCCCATGCATGCCACTCTCGGCCAAGTTCAAGCAGAACTTGGCTTTGCAGGCGCCGGATCAGAAGACCCTGTGGTTCCAGGTCGTCCCTGTGGCCACATATTCACCAAAGGAGAAAGCTGTTTCCGATGCAAGTGAGCACCATTCCCTCATTCTCTCCTCTTCTCTCAACTCTCATTCTCTTCAGAGACTGTGCGCTCGACGAAAGCTGTGTTCTTTGCAGTCGTTGCTTTCGTTCCAGCTCTCATAAGGATCACAACGTCAGCTTCTTCATCGCACAACAGTCGGGCGGTTGCTGCGATTGTGGTGATGCCGAAGCCTGGCGTCACGACATTCAATGTCCCTTCCACCCTCTTCTCCACGATGCCGGCCGCGTCTTTGATTCCTCCGCCCACGCACCTGACACGACCCCAAGAGTACTTCCGAGGTCTATCTCCGACGTAGATATCCCTCCCGTCCCCGATTATCCATTCCGCGCTGCCTTCCCTTCAGAACTCAGGGATAACATGGGGCGTACGATCGGTTATGCCCTCGATTTTCTTCTTGACACCCTTGACTGCTCGCCAGACGATCCGAGTGTGCCTTCGAATGAAGCTGACCTCCGGCTTCAGCCCACTGCGGATCCCATGCAGAAAGACCAGTACTCCGTCATCATTTGGAACGACGACAAACACTCGTTCGACGAAGTCATTCAGCTCATCTGTGATACGACAAACCGTGATCGCAAAGAAGCGGCTGCAATGGCTCACGCCATCGACGAACACGGCCGTGAGATCATCGACATGAATACAAATGTCCCTCGTCTCCTAGAGATAGCCCAAGTCATCTCGAAAATCGAGATCGGCGTCACCGTTCGGCGCGCATATGACACCTTCAGAGAGCAGGTCGTCGTGGTCATCATCGAATGGCTCCTTGACCTCACCCGCAGTAGACTCGGAACAGATACACTGATCATCCGCGAGGTCATCGCAGCGGAATTGCTCTCACCTAGACGCCGCGAGAGTAACATTTACGGTTCTGCATCTCACATTCACGACCTCTCCAGCGAGATTCCCGACCCATCTAGGATCGACTGGATGTTTTTGTATCATGCTCGACTCTGGAAGAAACCGCGTATCAGCTTGAAGGAGATATACGCATCCGTCCTTATACTATCCCACCCTCACAAACTCGCCATAGGTTCGGCATTTCCCTAATGAAATATTCCTAACAACTAAGATCACTCGTAGGGAGCCACTTCGCGGCCGTGTATCCGCGCATTGTGGATGCCTATCTCCTTGTCGACAGAGAGGCGGAAACGTCCATTAAATATTTTGCCCTCCAGCTCTTTACCGTCCCATCGGTCGCAAGTCATATCGTGCGGCACCACGATCTTGTCACACGTTTACTCGACATTATTATCAACTTCTTCACAAACCAAATCGTCGACAAACGTATCCTCAACGCTCCGGAAAACGCTTCCGAGGTCACAGAACTAGATGTGGATAGTTTCCCGTTCAAGTCCAAGCGTTTCATGCCAATCTTTAGTGACCTTCGGTACCTTTGTCACAACGAACCCGTCCAACAACTTATCGCCAGGAATCCTTCTTTCATTCGCAAGTTTGCCAAGGTGTGCCAATTGTTCATGTGCATCCATCCGAATAAACGTGCGGCCACGAATCATATCGAGTACGAGACGGACGCTTGGATAAGCGTCTTTAACGTCACGCTCTCTCTCTCACGCGTCATCAAGGTTTACGGAGAGGCGTTCAGTTGGGCGACGCCCTCGCAGCTGATCAATGCCATCTCGATAGTTATAAGGGATATTCTTTCGGTATGCACGTTGGCAAATGACAAGCTCGACAAGACCAAGTTCTCAAAGCCGGCATACCACGACGTTCTCTTTGGAGATGTCGAATACAGGATCGTGGAGTTTGATGTCCTAGAAGGCTGGGTCAGCTTCCATCACTCGTTGCACTGGCTTTTGGCGGAGCTGTTGAAGAATGTCGACATTCTTTCAGAAGAGTCGCTGGGTCGAGTGGGCGTTGCGAGCGTGCGCGATTTGTTCATGCGAATCGCGACAGAGGATGCTGTTCTCACACTGATCGATTTCCCCTTGCGAGGTACGCTTCACGATGTCTTCGTTCCAGTCGGGAGTTTAGTTCGGCCTTGTAGTGCTCGCGATGGTCGCCCAGATCCGCTCTGGACTGTGGGTCCGCAACGGCTTCCCAATACGCGGTCAACTGTTGCATTACCGCGATTTCATGCTTCGCGAGCTGTGCTATGACCAAGATCTATTCATCCTCCAAACATCCCTTATCATCCTGGACCCAAACACGGTCATCGTGAGCATCCTTGATCGCTTTAAGCTCCTCCAATTTTTCCGCGGGGCAGTGATCCATCCGACCTACGAAGGCTCTCAGCTGTCCAGCATGGTCGAGGAGGTATTGTACGTTATTATCACTCTCCTGACTGAGAAGGGCAGCGCGACCAAGATGCCCCTTCCAGTTGCTGTTCGGCGCGAGATCATTCACGCACTTGCCGCTGGACCGTGCTCTTACACCGACCTCGTGAAACGTGTTGCCGAGCGCATGGCAGACGACGTCTGTTTCGAACACGTCCTCAGACAAGTCGCCAACTTTAGAGCGCCAGAAGGAACCGCCGATACGGGCACCTACGAGCTTAAAGACACACTGTACGACGAGGTCAACCCGTTTTATTACCACTACGCTCGAAATAGACGTGAAGAAGTCGAAGCGGTGCTCAAGGCGCGGTTGAGGAAGAACACAGGCGAGACGGACCCTGTGATCGTGCCGAAACCGATCGGTATCGAGACGGGTCCGTTCTCGATCTTGCCGTCTCTCTTGGAATCGGAGGTGCTTCTCCAAGTTATGTTTTACGCGATTTACAATATTCTCTTGTTAACGGAAGCGGCGGGGACGACGCCACCGTCCGCGGAGGCGATCCTCGATCAGGGATTCTACCTTGTCATGGTCGCGCTCGTGGAGCGTGCGTCGGTGTTTAGCCATCTGTCCGCGCTCAAGGTCTTTGAGGACGACAAGAATTTGATCGATATCATTTGTGCGATGGAACACGCAGAACACTTCAGGCCCTACACGGCTCGCGTGGGATGGATTTTAGGGGAGATGTCCAAGTTTGTGCCAGAGGAGGTCCAGGCGCGTCGCAGGGTTGTCACAGTCGTGGAATCTGGCGTAGACACGGAGACGCTCAAGAAACGCACTGCAAAGGCGCGTCAGGAGGCAATCATGGCCCAGATGAAGGCGCAACAAGCGAGTTTTACGATCAACTTTGAGGACGTGGACGACGAGGAAGACGAAGAGATGGAGGAGACACTGGAAGAGCTGGTGCAATATGGTTCGTGTATCGTGTGTCAGGAGGATCTCAATGACTCGAAGCCTTGGGGTACGCTTGGGCTCGTACAGCCCAGCCGTCTGCTCCGGAAACATCCCGATAGCCATAGTGCGTATCTCAACGAGCTGATGGGGATGCAGCCCTCGCTCGATCGCAGTTCCCGTCGTCCACCACCTTCGACTTTCCCGTCTGTGGACGTGAACCACTACGAGGACGTCACCCAGTTCGCGCCCAACTTTGATGGTTTCCCGGCGCAGCATACCCGCTTTGGCTTGCACGCGTCCATGTGCGGCCACATGATGCACATGGAGTGTTTCCAAGTTTACAACACATCCGTTCGTCAACGGCATCGTTCACATGCAACGCGAAACCATCCAGAGAACATTCTTCGCAAGGAATACATTTGTCCATTATGTAAGAGCCTAGGTAACATCATTCTCCCTATCTCTCGGTCATCGACACTCCCCGCTACAACCATCCCGTTCCCCGATTGGATCCGCGCGGTGGGGATATCGATCCTCAAGTCCAAACCCGATACGGTGATGGATTCATTACAGTTCCGGAATGGCACGGGCGAGTTCGTCTTTTGGAGCGCGCAGGATCCCAACTATGCCGTGCAGATTCGGCGCGGAGAAAACGTTGAGACACTCAAGATGTTGGAAAGTGTGTTGAGCGTGGCCAAGACCGCCTCGCAGCAGACGCGCCATCTACGAGAGAGACCAGAGCCCGATCCGGGTGAGAGAGGTTCAGGGATTTATTTACCGGAGGAGCTTATCGGGTATACGATCGGCTCAATCGAGGTGGCGACACGCGGGACAGGTTCGAGCTCGAGTGAGAACGTCGCAGACGGCTTGACGGAGACGCAAGTGCGGATGATACGGTCTCTGCTCGGATGTATGGCCTCTTTGGCGAAGATAGAACTTGAAGGACGACCAGACGGAGGGAAGGAGGGGATAAAGCAGGCCATTATCAAACGCCTGCTGCCGGAGTGGAGCAGGACATCTCTCACGTCGTATTCATATCCCTTGCTCCTCCGTGATCCATTCACGGTTCTCGTCGAGACGGCTGCCGTCGCCCCAGAGATGCTCCAACACGTCCTCGTACTGTGTTACTATGCTTCCCTGGCACGCACAGTCATCGGAATGGTCTACGTCCTGAACAAGGCGCGGTCTTGCAATTCCATTCAAGTCGCGCCGCGAAGCCATGCAGACCTCTTTGGCGACGTGCGGATGTTCTTCATGTCTGTCGTCCGTCATTCGCCTGTGTTCGAACATACTGCAACGCTTGTATTCGAGATGTTTGGCGAGGCTCGGATCGAAAAGTTGTTGTACGCGTTCACGCTGCCTTTCCTCCGGCGCGCAGCCATTCTCTGCCGTTCCGTCCTTCCGAATGCGTTCGCGACACCGTCGTCGGGTGGTGGTGCAAATGATAACGAATACCGGCGTCTCCTCACGTTGCTGCATATTCCCCCGCTATCGGATCTACCCAACCAAGACACGCTTCAAAACGCGCTTTCGGGCTGGTGTGCACACTACGGCCATTCTCATGCGGCATCGCAGCTCAACTGTGGCGTCGTCCTGGACTATCCCGCTATTTACCGCCTCGCGCGGCTTCCGATCGTACTCGACAATTTGTTCAATGGGAGGGACAAGGTGATGCGTTGTGCGCGGTGCAATACCGTACCGACCGATGCGGCTATTTGTCTTATATGCGGTACGACGTGTTGTATGCTCAGTCATTGTTGCATGGACCTTGACTTGAACGGGCGAGGGGAATGTAACACGCACACGCGAGAGTACGTCGAACCCTCCAATCCACTTGCACTTGGTTGATGGCTGATACTCACGCGGCGGGTTAAGGTGCGGCGGCGCGATAGGGTTATATTTCATCGTCAAGCGATGTTCCCTGCTTTACCTTTACGCCAACAATGGGTCGTTTGCTCAGTCGCCTTACCTGGATGTACACGGAGAAATCGATATTTCGATGAGGTACGCTCGCTTGCCCGTTTTTGGTTGCGTGTTTGGGTATCTAATTTCGAACGTTTTTTTTTTCAGGCGGGGGCGGCGACAGTACATCCATAGCCCACGATGGGAGGAAATACGGAAGACGTGGCTCCACCATGGTATTCCGACCGCCGTCGCGCGGAAGCTGGAGAGTGCGGTCGACAGCGGTGGATGGGAGATGTTGTAAAGCAATGGTGGCTTGTTTCTGTCCGAATCCCGGGATCAGTCAAACGAACAGTGCCCATTTGCATTTGTGTATTACAGTCACATATTTATGTACTTGAACTGAGGGAGCGCTTAGATTGCGTCGTCGTATGGAAAGAGTCAAGCTGTGTGATTGTTGACGAGGGCATCCTGGAGTCTGATGACAGTTCGCTCCAGTCCAAGTACGTCGATCGTTTCAGGGACGGTCGGACCAGTCTGAGGTAAAGGAACCAGGGTGAGGAAAGAGGTGGAGAGCTAAGAAGAAAAAAAGGATCGACCTTCATCGCGGTCAAAGCGTGCCGAAGCGCCGTCATGAAGAGTTTTTGCTTGAGCCTGGTCACATCGCAAGCGGCGTGGAGGAGGGACGAGAGATCGGAAACACTTGGCGTGTCTGGCTCGGCCTCGAGGCGGGGGATGGTGACCTCTAGAGCGCGACCTGCGAAGCGATGCATGCATAGGTGAGTTCGGTGGAGGGGATGGGAGATGGGTGGTACTCACGATAATCGTCACTGGACATCGACTTGCTCATGGACTGTGCTTCGGGCGTCGAATAGTTTGGATCGACGAAAAAGTAGGGAGCCAAGCTGGGCACGTCCTGTATGTTGGTTATCCGTCCCTGATCATGGATGGCGTCAGCCGGATCCCGAGGCAAGCCAAGAAGGTGTCACCTGTAACACATGGATGACCTTGGCGATGTATTCCGGGGTCGTGTATTGGCTGTCGAGAGGGTCTCAAGCACACGTAGAGCTTTGCCCCATCTTGCACGACCTACCTGGCCGGGAAAGAAGCTCGTACGAAATCACGTATCCTGCGTGCATGATACAATGTTCCTTGGTCGTTCTTCCAGCTGCGCATGAGATGGTGTTTGTTGAGGTATCCGAGTTTGGCGGGCTCCAAAACTTGTCGACGGTGCGTCAAGGACGCGAGATCAAACTTGTTCACGGACGTTATTCAATCAGACTGAGGATGATGGGTATATTCAAGACGCACGTGCTCGATGAGTTCTGGCAGCGTCAGGATAGCGGTACTTTCGGGACTTCGGGTGGCAGACGTCGTGTCCAAAGGGGAGCGTGCTGCTTGTCCCCAGCCTGCCAAGGCTAGCCAGTTAATCAATGCCTCTGGCTCCCATCCCCTTTCCTAGTGTTCTGGATGAATGTGGATGCAGTGACGGATAAGCATGGTCAGGCAACATACCATGAATTCCAGGACCGCAACGCTACTCTTGCGTTTCGACATCTTGGAGCCGTCAGGATTCAGTAATAAGGGGAGATGTGCAAATTGAGGCGGTTTGAGCGCAAGGGAAGAATACAAGTCAAGGTGCAATGGAAGAGACGGAAGCCATTCCTAAGTGGGTGAGGTGTAGAGAAGAATTTGCTTCGAGGGACGAAAAAGACTTGCCTCTCCCCGGATTACGTGGGAAATGCCCATCTCATGGTCATCGACAACAGAAGCAAGGTGGTAGGTAGGGAATAAGTCGGACTTGAGGAGAACGGGATCGGTTGGCAGAGAAGCATGAGCATCCCGTAAATCCCCAAAGACAATGTCGTGTGCCGGAATGTGTTCAGGGAGCCTGTCATCCTAGACAAACAGTCGAAACTTGGGAGAATAGGGCTAACACTGAGACGATGACATACGTTGAGCCTGACTATGGACCTTTCGCCGGCACGGACGCGTCTTGCAACCTCTTCTTCGGTAAGATGAAGACATGCCTTGTCATACGTCGAGTTGGATCCGGCACGAGCCAACCTCTCCCTTGTAGCAGTAAGTTTGTCTGGAGAGCAGAAGCAGCGGTATGCGTGACCCGACTGCGGGAGTAGCTGAAAGGGAAAGACACTATGACAGGGACAGTGCATACCTCCAAGAGCCGATGTGCGTACGAGCGATACAAGTCTAGACGCTTTGACTGCCCGAGAGTTGGCGAAGAGGGACATGGAGTCAATAACAACCACACACCTGATGATACGGTCCGTGTGGACCATCCAATCCAGGGCCTTTGGAGAAAAGTGCGGTCGTCAGAGTTTCGAGTGCTGAGATTCAAGGTTTGACTTCACCAAAATCATAGGAGAGCCCAGCCCAATTCAACGCCGACCGAATGCCATCGACAGCTCCTGGAACATACCGCGACTGCACAGGCAGAGAATAAGTTTGAAGGTAGAAAAGCAGAGAACACAGCGTACGGCGTCGGTATCTTCAATTCGAAGTATCCACTGACCGCCGTGTTTCTTCGCAAAGAGATGATTGTAGAGGGCTGTCCGAAGACCACCGAGGTGCAAAGCGCCAGTCGGAGAGGGAGCAAAGCGTAACAACACTGTCATTACACTTGTCTCGAGAAAGCTTTGAGTTGGCACCAATTGTGGCTATACCTTATTGCTGCCAAACTCAACTGGTTTCATCTGGCAGCTCCATGTTGGGCCATTACTGACATTTACCGACAGCAAACAGCATGTCGGATCTGACTGTCCTCGTCTCACCTACGCCGTTGTATCCCAAACAGAACCCGTTGGGTTTCAATTTCGCCAGTCGAAGTCAAAATGATCTCTCTCGACCGGTCATGGTCACTCTGGAGAGCGTCGACTCAGACGAAGACGGACCTCGTTCACCTATTGAAGTTTCCAACTTGAATGCGGCACTTCTTTCACCCCCAAGAAGGACGTACAAGTCATCGAGGTCTCCACCTTCCCAGCGTCCTGCTTCAGCTCCTCCTCTCACAACTCTGCCAATCCCCTTGGAACCACTCGATACTTTACCCATAATAGACGTACCCAGACGTGTTTCCTCTTCGTCTACGCCAACAGACAGGAGCGAACTCTCCCGCCCACCTCCCCCACTTTGTGTGTGCATGCACTAGTCCTTCAGTGATGAACGTTCTAACGTATCTTGACAGTTCGCCCAACTACCTTTTGGCGGAGGACAAAACGGTCAGGTGTAGCAAGCGCCTCATACTCCCCATCGTCACATCTTATTCGTCGGTCTACCTTCATCGCTGCGGGTCTTTCATTGGACAAGCCCGAGGCGGACCTGTCTGCTCTTGGCGTGGAATCACGGGTGCAATTCATTGTGCTTGGTCCAGACTACAATCCACAATAGCGAGTCTTCCCCGGCAGGAAAGCATGGTGTATATACAGCCACTGGGTACAAGATCTACTACTCCCTTTAATTCCTTTACCTACATCGTCCCATCCAGGTGTTGTCGACCGGTACAGAATCAACCAAGCAATTCCATCGGTACCGACCACTTCATACGATTACTGGTGGCCGTATTATGCAGCAGGAGACACGCCAACTTTGACTCCTTTGCTTACGGCAGCCTCGGATACCGATCCAGGTGTAGCCACCAGTGCCCCGGACGTCGTTCTCTCATCAAGCGGTATTCCCACTGCTTCTTTAATTCAGATCACCGCGTTACCCCCAGCGACGACATCACCCCAAGCTGTCTTACCGAAGCTTCCATACCGTCGCCAGTTGAACATACTCTATCTCATCCCTCTGTTCATTGCACTTGGTGTGGTGCTCGGTGCCATCACAGTTGTAATCTTACTCAAATGGCGGGGAAACCGACGTCGTTTGCTTCGTACTTCAACTCTCATGCCCGGTCCTCCGTACGTCGCACCAGAAAATGAAGTTGAAGACCGTTTGCTCGTTCATGGACATCCGAGTATGGAAGAGGTGTCTCTTTTCGCTGCTGGTACTCCTAGCAAAGTTACCATTCATGGTTCACGATACATACCCGCACGAACGCTTGCGTGGCAGACTCTTGGCGTAACTCAGCCACCTTATACTCAGCCGACCTACACTCAGACTATCATTCCCTCGAGGGATGGCGAGAGATTCACGGTGGTCACACAGGAAGATCCATTCCTCGTGACATCCTCGATTGCTACACGACAATCCCCCAAACCATCGAACGATGTCTCTCTACCATTACCAGACCCCGCCTCCGGAGACGACTCCAGTCATCGCAAAGCACAGGCTACAAATTTACCGAAGCCATTCCGACGCAGCATGCTTGAAATATTGAAACTCAAAGGTTCTCGCCGCCCTGTACCTGGTGTACGTGAGGAGTATACCATCCTCGTGCCGGAGGATGAATCTGCTGGTAAAACCCCCACAAACCGAGTGCGTCGGGTTAGCGGCTCAAAGACAATGAAAATAACTGCACTTGCCGGCGAAAGTCATTCCCGCAGCGCGCGCCGCTCTCTGGATGGTGGTTTTTGTATCGGCGATATGCAGGATGCACTTGGGCTGCTTGGCTCGCAGGATCACAAACAAGATTTCGTTGATGCTTCAATCGTTTTGCCAAAGCAGACCTTTCGTCTCAAGGAAGGGACGTTATCTTCTCCTACTCATGGTGAAAGAATACAGAAGCTGCGCAAGGTAACTCCGTTTTCCTCGGAATTCAAAGGGTCGCCGAAAGAAGGAATCTACCGCGAAGACCAGTCGATAAATCCGCGTAGGGGGGATGAAATCGAGGAGGAGAAACATCCCGACATTTACACGAAGGCACCCCAACGTCGTCGTTCCCGAACATCCCACAGAAGCTTATCAACGGGTGGTACCTCCAGGCGGTCTTCAGCTCCTGATACGCATGCATCAGTCTTACCTCTCAGCCCCCCATCGTTGATGTCACCGCCTCTCGAAAAGTCTCTCTTTTTCACTTCATCGCTGTCACCGAGTGCGTCTCTCGCAAGTCGCGTGAATACCCTTACTGCCATCAGTTCTTCGCCTCTGCGTCATGTAGATAGGTCGCCTGAGTTTTCTCTTTTCCCATTACCATCTAAGAAGAAAAGGGCGACGAAAAAGCTGCGGACCAGGAGGCCGGAACCTCCCTTGCCTTATCCCTCATACCCCGACCACATTCGTGTGCAGCGAACTCCAGGAGGGCGTTCCACCTCTGTTGACACCAAGCGGCGGTCCGTTGCCCCTGGTTCTCCAAAACCAAAGGGGCGTTCTACTAGTGCAACGCTCCGAGAGAGCACGACAGGCATCTGTTCGCTTGGGTCGCTGTCCCCGACGAGTCTTGCGATTGCATTAGCTTCTTCCTCGAGCTCTGATATGCTGACCAAGGTCAACGACATCGTTGCCCAGGGTTATACCAAGAAGCGGACGTCTATGGGAGGAGGTGAAAAGGTTGCGGCGAGCTTGCCTGATTCTATCTGATAATTGGCATGAATGCTGGGCATGATGGGAATTGGTCAGCGATGAACATGTGCTCCGATCTAACTTTACAGCTTATACTAGTCTACGATAGTCTACTTACCTGCAATGGATTTTCCCCTGATCCGGGTGTAGATCTGAAGAACTGTGACTCGCGTTGGCTCCACGGCCCGTGCTGTGTTGGGCTATGTCACCAACGGTCCACTACATACCAACCAAAGGAATGAACAAAATCTCCATATTGGCGAAGACTGATGCCAAGCTGTTCGGGCGGCAAGGAATGTTGGGCCTGCCGGAAGCCTGAGCGATCTCTCTCGTTCCACAATCCTCTCCTGGCACATCACATCAAACTTCCTCATCTGATCTTGAATCTGCAGAGACAACACCTCGCTTCCCAGGAACGAATCAGGTACAGTGGACTTGCTCACAATGCATAACGTTGGGCCCTGGTAGCTATCTGTGCAAGACCCGTGTCATAATCCCCTCGGTGCCCTCGGTAATTATGATACTCGCCCTCACACTCTAACTTGCGATCACGGTGGAAAGAAGCCTGACGGAGCCCTGTAACCCCGAGCGCTTATTCCAGAAAGAGTCGGGCAATAGTTTGAAGGCATCGCACAGGAACTTAGCTGCGCTGATCAATGAATCGATGACGCCGCAGCCTGAGTATGTCAATGGGGTCATCATAACCGACGCAATGCTGACCAATTAAATTCTATCCAGCGGGACCATTAATGGGTCTGCGTCCGGGGCTGACGGAGCACAACATTGTGAGACTTGGGTCACATGCGCGCTAGTGCTTTTGTTAGTTATTAAGGTGAAGCCTTGCGATCTAACAAGATATTAGCATGAATCATTGATGCCTGAAAGCAGAAGCATGTCCCCACTCTCCGAGTCAAGTGTGCTACAGCGAGCTCTGTCGGGTCTTTATGGCGTCGCATCGCGGAGGACTGACTCCTTGAAGGGGACGGCCACTGAGAGTCGGAGTCGGAGTCGGGGTAGGGACACAGCATGCAGTGGAGCTGACAAATCCGCCGCCTCGATTAGCTAAGATGCCCTTTTTTGGAGAGTGTAGTGGTTCCGCAAGGTTGACAGGAGAATGACAGAATCGGAGTCAGCGGTCAAATAAAGCTGATGCCGCCCTCGAAATACAGCGCCCTGAGCGCCTCCCCTGTCTCACCACGCTCTACTAGGTTTTGTTGGCTGCCCCGCTCCTTGTAAGTCCTCTGTCTCATTCCACACTATAAAAGGCTTGCGACACGGTTGATTCCTCCGCCCTGTGATTCCGTCATGCCAGGGTGTCCCCTCCTTTCTTGCTTTCCCCGCTATAAAGCGTATACCCAGATCAATACGACGATGTGGGATATGCGGGACAATTATGCTGCTCAAGAACCGATGTCTTCGTATCCACGATTCCCGGCGCCGCCCAAGTGTGTTCATCGGAACTGGAATATAAATACACTTGCTGACCATTACGAAATAGCTCTAGAGTTCCGTCGCAGATGAGGTGAGCGTTTATCATGTTATTCTCCTCTGCTCGATTTCAATCACCTCGCGATGACAGGCAAGCAGCGCCGACATACCCAGCACCATTCATCCCTCTCGATTTACCCTCTGCGCCTCCACCAAGGAGGTCTACTCCAAAGTAATTCACTCCTTTTTCGTTACTATAGAAACACGCCGCTGAATGCTGTACACATCTTACAGCACCCAGTAAGTGGGACTCCCGACTGAAAGCGGGATGATCTTCATCTCCCCTTTTTCAGTGCGTCCTACCATACTTTCCCCCGTTCTACTATCGTTCCGAAAGCTGCCACGGGCACTCCTCTCCGTGGCGCCCTCGGACCACCACCCCGAATGGCAGCCCCGCGACCCATTCCAGTCCACACTCCATCATATGATCATTCCCGCAGGCACACGCGACGTCATGCACATAGTGTATCAGCGGCAGCATCTCGTCATGTTCACTACGCAGATGAGATACCTCAACCTCGGTCACGACAGGTATCCGCTCAGAGTTTGCACGTACCTGGTCTAGTCAAAGGAGTTCCCGTCGCTACAACTTCTCGCCGTTTGCTCCAGACTGCTTCTCAGAAACCAATCCAGGGACACCGCCCCCGAGCACACTCTACCGGATTCGCTACTGCGCCCGCAGGCATTAATTTCGCACCGTCCCAGTCGCAGCGGCGAGTTCGTGCAACCAGTGGACATCAGTACTCGAGGTGTACGGGACGGAAGAAGGCATTGTGTGTGAGTGAATAATGTTTTCGATGCAAGACGTACTGGGACGATCATTCAATTGGGTTGGTATTCAGATTGGCATCAACTACACAGGTCAGAAGCGTGAGCTTCGTGGATGCATCAATGATGTCAAGAACGTCAGGCGGTTCCTTATGCGTAAGCTCTTTGTCGTCACGCTCAATACTGTGTTTATCCGTCGCGCCATCAGGCCAATGGGGTTTCAAAGAAGGGGATATTGTCGTGTTAATGGATCAGACTACGAACCCTCGACAGATGCCTACAAGGGAGAATATGATCGACGCCATAAGATGGCTTGTGAAGGACGCGAGACCTCACGATTCATTGTTCTTCCATTGTAAGACTAATCGCCATCGTGATTGTTCGTGGCTGCAGTTTGTTCTTCGTTTAGATTCAGGTCACGGAGGCCAAATACCCGATACCCACGGTGGTGAAAGGGATGGACTTGACGAGGGTGGGCTAATATTTCTCCTGTTATAAAGTTGGCAGTTGAAGTGGATTGTTTTAGTGATATACCCAGTGGATTACAAGACAGCGGGGATTATCGTAGACGACGTGAGTTGGGATGTTTTAAAATCACGCTTACGATAATGACCGATGGACAGGAGTTGCACCGAATTATGGTCTGCAAGACTTATTTTTGACCAGCAGAACTGCTGACTGATTTCATATAACGAAGGTGAAGCCGCTTCCGCCTGGGTGCCGCCTAACGGTGAGATTTTACGCATTTTCCGGGGTCAGTATCATTATTAATGATCCCAATGTAGGCTCTTTTCGACGTAAGATTTATTCTCTGAATGGGGGTTTCCTTCTTCGTGCTCATAAGCTTTCAGTCATGCCATTCTGGGACAACACTTGGTGCGTACACTCAGTCTTGCCTGTGAACTCATGACTGATCGTCTTCATTGGCTAGACCTG
>JBBPNB010000251.1:0-26255 GCA_038090635.1 Rubroboletus satanas
TTCAAGTGAATCTGGTGTAATCCCGCAAAAGAGTGACGGAGTTGAACGTTGATCACTAATAGCCAAGACACAAGTTGCCTATAGACGTCGGACGACGGTTTGGGGGGAGAGTGGGAAGCACTGTTGTAAGTTAATTTCTTGGGGGTAAGGTCATGTCATATAATCTACAGATGCTCTGTTCTACCGCTACTTTCAAACCTGGCGAAATGCAGGAAGGTTAGGTCGTGCTGTGAGTAGCAAGATATTCTCTTGGGGTTAGTCTGTCAACTGGCTCGACGTTGAGGCCGTTGAGGGCTGATTTACGTATCACCCTAACCCACGCGATCATATCGTCATCCTAATGGGGCAACTTTTGGCTCAACATTATACCCGATGTCAGTGGAAGCTCTTGGGACCACATCCGTTGAAGAGAGGCGGACACCCCATCATGAAGAACTCGCGTTAGTATTTCGATCTGACTGAATGATCGTGAACCACTGTGATCACCTTATCAAAGGTGGTACGGATCTGGCGGTCTCGAACGATGAAATTCCGGATCTTTCCTCATCGGTACGAAATTGGTCCATATATCGACCTCCCGCGTACGTAGGTGACCGATGCTCACGATGGGTGAGTGATGTTTACCTCAACTATCCCTCCCCAACTTGGTATGAGAGCGGGCATCCATTCACTCATAAGCTCGATCGTCGTGGGCAAGGCCTTGTCACCGGTACCCATATATGCCAGCATGCGCACTACCCCTCATTATGCTCTTGTGTTCGCTCTAGTCTACTCATTTATACCATCGGTCTTTGCTACTCTGGAGTTCCAGCAAGAGAGGACCTCGCTCCAGAGTGAATTTCATGTTCTCGGTCCCGTCGCGGTGTTGAACATCGTCAATAAGGTCATCGCGCCTGATGGTTTTCCTCGATCGTTGAGTTGCGTAAACTTGACTTACCGTCTTGTACTGACATCCTCAAGGACTATACTCGCTGGAGGAACCTTTCCGGGGCCGCTGATTGTTGCTGAGATAGTGAGGTCTTTCCGTGACGTCGTGAATAGCTGGTTCTAAGGTTTGTTCAGGGTGACGATTTCAAAATCAACGTGGTAAACTACCTTCATGACACCACAATGGATACGTCTACGAGTCTTGTTCGTGTGTCCGAAATTTACCTCTACATTTGGCTCTGAAACTTCAACAGCACTGGCATGGTATATACCAGAAAAAGTCTAACTGGGCTGATGGTGTTACGGGGGTTACGCAATGTCCCATCAAGCCATACAAAAGCTTTTTGCACCAATTCAATGCACAAACTCAATCTGGGACATACTGGTACCACTCACATCTTTCATCTCAGTACTGTGATGGTCTCAGAGGTCCACTGGTAATATATGATCCCGAGGACCCACATAAACATCTGTATGATGTTGATAATGGTACGTGTTTCATCTGCGAGAGCTTGGAGCAAGACCCTCATTGACTCACCAGAGAACACCGTTATCACCCTTACCGACTGGTGCGGGGTGTGAGCTTTCATTCTGGATGCCGGGCTCACTTCTTACAGGTATCATATACCCAGTACGCAAATGTACCTGCCTCCGTATACGGCGAATTCCACGCTGATAAACGGTCGTGGGCGGTATGCTGGTGGACCGATGTCCCCGCTTAGCATCATCAACGTCGAGCAGGGAAAACGATATCGCTTCCGCATAATTGGGGCTTCGTGTGACCCGTGGTTCAATTTCACTATCGATGGGCACGCGATGACAGTCATTGAAACGGACGGTGTTGAGACGGAACCCCTAGTTGTCGATTCGCTGCCAGTATTCGCCGGCCAACGCTATTCCGTGGTAGTAACTGCGAACCAAACCCTGGGGAATTATTGGATCCATGCATTATCGAGCCATTCCAACCAGACGTTTGATGGCGGGCAAAGCTCTGCCATCCTAAGATATAGCGGTGCACCAGAGCAAGAACCGACAACGGAGCACGGGCCATATGTGCTTCCCTACGACGAGAGCAACATCCGTCCATTAATCGCACCTGGCGCGCCTGGCATCCCAGAGCCAGGCAAAGCGGATGTCAACATTAATCTCGTGCCCGGGCTGGCGGACCACCATTATACGATTAATGGAGTGACCTACGCAGACCCGCCATTGCCCGTACTCTTGCAAATTCTGCGTGGTGCTCGGCACCCGTCGCAGCTGCTCCCAAGTGGCGGTGTCTATGACCTTCCACGTGGTAAGGTGATCGAGATCAGCGTTCCTGCCACTGAACTTACAGAAGGTGGTGCACTCGGCGGACCCGTGAGTGTTCATTATACCCTTTCTACGTCGCTTACAAGGGTATCATTCGACAGCATGCTCTTCACCTTCACGGAGTGAGTCATCTTCACGGTGGTCTCGAGAAATGTTCCATACAATCCGTCGGGTTGATTGTGATCTATAGCACGTATTCGATGTCATCAGAGCTCCTGGAAGCCAGAACTTCAACTTTATGAACCCCGTCAGGAGGGACACCGTTTCCATTGGGTCCCAAGCAAGCATGGATAACGTGACAATTCGCTTCGTCACCGATAACCCGGGTCCATGGTTCATACACTGGTGAGCCACTCCCGCTGTACAAGCCACTGAACCTGACGAATGTTTTCGCAGTCACACGAACTTCCACTTGCACAAGTATGTTGCTTTGAATGTAGATCAATCAGGGCTTCCATTGTTACTGATCACACCATTGTTCAGTGGATTTGCCGCTGTTATGGCAGAAGCTCCGTCTGAGGCAGCCATTCAGGAAAGCCAGGTCATCCCGAGTAGGTGTCTCCTGTTCCACTTCCTCGTCCTTGCTTGACCGCCGGCGCTCAGGCTACTGGAATGAACTATGCAAGTGAGGTACGGCATGTTTGGGTCGGCATTAATGCAACACGATACGTATTAGATGGACGTGGCGTTTCACTTCTTGTAGGGTTAGTCCAGATCTTCTTTGACCGCTTCATGGTAGTCGGCCATGCGCGGCCGTTACGACCATGGTACAATCAGAGTCCAAGGTGGGCGCGCACATGCGACGAACATTGGGATGAGACCACGCTCAGGCGATAAAAGATTACTAGACTTGCAAACATATGATCATTGGGTGTAAAATACACACACAGTATCCTCTCTTCACGTCCTGGCTCTTCTCCGTTCCACTGTAATCGAAGCTTCTGAAAACGACCAAATTAACCGACATTAAGACGGAAGATGTCGTTGTGGCTGGCAAAACGCGTCAGTGATCTTGGCACGCGCTGATGATTGACCAAGGTACGGACACATAATAAGTGTTGCCTTCGCTGACCAGCTGAAATACTTGACTGAAGCTGAGAGGATTGGGCTCATCGTCGACCTGTTTCGTGTGAGATCGGGCAGAAGTGTGAATAAACCAACATACCAACAAGTGGCCAGTCACGCTGACGATGAGACTCCCAGGAGATATAGAGGGCTGGGCGTCGATAGTTGACACATTGTGTCGAACCTTTGCGAAAGGCAGTGACTAGGGCACGATCAGCACCAATGGAGGACCTAAGATAACAAGCAAATAGTCACAGTGAGTTTCTGGGTGATGGCGACTGCTCCTAAAAGTTGGGCTTGCTCGAATGTG
Organism: Rubroboletus satanas; assembly: GCA_038090635.1. Lineage (NCBI taxonomy): Eukaryota > Fungi > Basidiomycota > Agaricomycetes > Boletales > Boletaceae > Rubroboletus > Rubroboletus satanas. The sequence goes on from JBBPNB010000251.1 coordinate 3,614, forward strand.
AGCATTGATGCTGGGCGCTGCACAGTCGTCAGATCAACCCGGATCGCGTTGTTCTCGTTCGATGGACGTACATATAGGGGAGTCAACTCGGACCGATCGCGGTCGAATGTGGTATAGTAAAAATTTGTAAACTGCTTCGCAATTTCGGATGCGTCCATCGGATGGATTGATGAGCGAGTGACTTTGAAGATGAGCCGACAGAAAGAGTAGAAAGTCAGTGACAGAGTCTCTACACAACCCAATTCGGACATTTATCAGGACTGGCGCCTTTCCAGTCCGCTGGCAACTTGAAGCTTGTTCTTTCCCACTCGCCACTGCCACTGACCCCGGCACCTATCTCTCTCTCAGGTCCACCAATGTCTGACATTCCCCGTCCAACGATGCGCAGGAAGAGCTCCGCGCAAAACTTGCTGTCCTCCTTCAAGCCCCCAGCCAGCAGTCCAACTCCCGGAGGTAGCATCTCCTCCGCTACCGGCGCAGCCTATGCTGCAGCGGTCCAAACCCCAACTGCGAGCGTTACCTCAGGAAGAGAGTGGGATGGGCAGTCCGTGCACTCGGACACGCTGTCGTCGACAGCCACATTGGTCGCAAACGGTGCTCCCGCCATCCCCCAAGGGACCTCCGTCGAGTATCTCCGGGATCTGGTTCAGAAACGAATCGTCACCCTGACCTACATGCGCAACGTACACGAAGGGTGCGTCAGTCCCTCTTTGGACAAGTGGTTTATGCTGAGTACCACGGTTCAGCCGGAGTCATTGGTTCCATACAATCATAATGTCTCGCAACGAACTTGATAGGGTGTTCAATAACGTCGCCATGAAGAAACGGTATGTACGATAGTTACTTATCTGTAGATCTATTGACCGTCGCATGGGAAATATTTTAGGACGCATCGCTTTGCCGTCCTGGCGATGTCTCTTTCCAACCTGCTGGATATTCCTCATGCGCATGACTACCTTCGCGGTTTGCTCAACACTATGAACGAATACGACCAAGCCAAAGAAGAGCCCGATAAACCAAAATATGTACAGTACATCACCATGTCACCACGATATCTTCCTGACCATACTGTAGCGATTATTCCGGTCCAAAGTGGCAAAACGACAAGCTGCAGGCGGATTTGCCGAATATACCGTGCCATACTCGGACGGGTCAGAAGCCTCCTATCTTGTTTCACCCCATATAGTGCGTCGGACCCTACGGTGAATGATTTACATTGAACTGATATCTGACAGCCCTTTCCCTTGGATTACCATCAAACATTACTGTCCCTTCTTGACGTGCTTTCTGAGGTGTACAATAAGATTTCCCGTATTCTCGGACCCTCTGCGTTCTCAAGTTCGGGTCAGCATATGATGGGGCCACTGGGACTCCTCGCACCGCATCCAGGGGTGTCATATTTATTCTCGAGTCAAGACGTGACTCCGAAGCCCTTGGAGGACACTGATGGCAGTTTGTGGGGAATTGCAAATGCCCAAGTTCCCGGCCAGAATTATGGAACCGGCCTAGGGAGTCCGCCCCCAAGCTGGACAGCGGGGTTGGGCGATACCTTACTGAAAGTAGATACAAAGTTCAAGGTGAGATCGATGACGGCTACCTTGTTGACTCCGACGGTTGACGCCTCCAGAAAATAACGTCCATTTTATTGAAAGAACTTGATGCGGTCGCGCGGAACGGCATCAAGGACGAGCTGGCTTCCCTGGATCCCCTACTTCGTGGAGCTGCCGCAACGGAAGACATACTCGAACAATATGACTTTGAGGGAAATGTATGAACACTTTTGTGTACTTTATTGTCGTGGCATTGTAGTATCACCACATCTTATTTTATTCTGGGCTCTGTCGGTGCTGACAAGTTGTGTGACAAACGTCGCGTCCAGTCACGATGTGACCGAACGCGTCTCACCTCCTGTGTTGTATTTTCTGGCTTAGTGCTGGCATGCCCACGAACAATGTACAAGTACTCCTCGCCCAGGGCATCCCAGACCCAACCGACTTCGCGGAAACTGACCTGCGTCAACTAGATTCCAGCTTTCGATGCACAATATGTGGTGAATTTTTCGACGCACCCATCTCACTTGCATGTGGCCATTGCTTTTGTTCATTGGTGCGCAACGACGACATCCTTTCTGACGTGACTAGGCTGAGAGGTGCTCCACTAGTGCATACGAGAACACATCGTGAGAGAACCGGAATGTCCAAGTTGTCGGAAATCTGCCTCAGAAGCACACTTCAGGGTAAACCCAGCTCTCGAAGAGGCTGTCTCGGCTTGGAAAGCAGCACGGTGCGAAATTGCCCGCCTGTTAGTCGGTCACTCGCTCATCGATGAGCCTTATAGGTCAAATGTTCTCCGTCTCTCTCTCTCGGAACGGCCAAAAGCAGTTTCTGGGCAGAACTCGAGCAATGCCAAAACTCCGCACCGATTTCGGACGCCCGTCCAGAATCGGCGCAAACGCAGGCATAACGAAGTTTCCCCGAGTTCGGACTCTGACGTTGTGTGCGTAGCGGGGCCTTCGAATCCAAACGAATCGAGTGAGATTGCAGACTCGTCACCACTCCAAGCGAAGAGCGCGAGGAAAGCTTCTCGGCGCCAGACAAATATGGAGCCATCATCAGATCCGAGAGAGGAGGAACTCTTGTCCCTGCAAGGTGAGTGAGTCCGTGCTTTTGACTCCCCGTTTCCTCATCGTTGGTCGTTATCCAGCCGATTCACTAGTTGAATGTCCTATATGTGGCGACTCCGTAGAATTTCAAATGATCAATACTCACATGGACGGACCGGATTGCGGTCGGAAACTGCACTCTAAAGCCAACAACCCTTCGAACCCAAATGCTAAAACTCAGTGGTCGAAGCTACTCGGCAGCAGGTCGATGAAAGGCAAAAATAGGGATAACAGGTATTTGGTTATCCTTGATTTTTAAGGTAAAACTCAATTCTGGCTCTGACATCAAGTGATTCAGACGACGCAATGGAACGGTTACCGAAGGTCTCATACGACGTCCTGAAGGATAAGGCCCTAAGAGAACTCCTATCCTCCCAACAGCTGCCCGTGGGTGGGGATCGAAACACGCGGATTGCTAGACACAGAAGGTAGTCTCCGCTTGCAAGCACTTTTGTCAGGACTCACCCCTCTAATCAGATGGGTTATGATGTATAATGCGAATCTCGACAAGACGGCGGGTCGTAAGACCCTAGTGGAGTTACGTCTTGAGTTGAGAACATGGGAGGAAGGCCAGAAGGGACCCAAATACGTAGTCGAAGACCCCCCTGCCTATGAAGTGAGTTTGATTTCTGTATCGTTAAGATTCAACTAATTAGCAAGCCATCAAGGCTTCACACAAAGAGGAATTTAGTAGACTTATCGAGGAAGCGCGGCAGAGGAGATCTAATCGTCCAATATCAGGTGATGTCCCTCGGGAAGGAGTAGTTGAAGACAGTCATGAAGCATATTTCTAGGCTGTTGGTTTTGGTCACATCGCAAATATAATTAGCGGCACATCTATATCATAACGTCACTGTTCTTGAGTAGTGGACATGCAAGCTGTCCAGTGAGCAACAATTGATCTTCGGTGAGATTTATTTCGGCAATGTCTGGTACCAGAGTAGACCGGTGAAATTTTGCTGCTCAAGCCTTGTCAGTTTCTACTCGTAGAGTCGAGATGGTCCAGTAACCTTCACGACCACAGCATGTCATCTTGACTACTGTCAAACGCACCAGAAGGCACCTTCCGGTTTGCTTTGTCTGACCTGGCTTGGCAAATCACTGGGAGCATTGTGCCCCACGTAAGCAAATGCCCATCCACATCACACATCGTTGGGGCAAGTGCTCAATTGCATTGTTCCTTCGGATGCTGCTATGACGCTTTGACGAGTGGCGAATGTAGTATATAATCCGCTATTGGATCGGAACGACTCGCCAGCAGCTTCAAATTATCCTACGGCATGAGCAGGATCTCGCAAACTCTTTCAGTGAGCACTACCTGATCTAGAGTGTCTCGAGTGCAACTGAAACTACTCTTATCCAGCTCCTTAGTAATTTAAGCACATTCTCGGCTGGGCCAGATACTGCATTAGAGGTCCGTCGACCAGTACATCATTGACCATGTGGGTCAGCTACTTATCTCATGTTTCAGAATGAAAAAGTTAATACCATCACTGAGCAATTCCTCCCTCGAAAACAGGATGCTATGTTCGGTGATCAATTTATCTTCCAAACGGCCTCGTTGCGACAACGTATCAACGCAAAGCTAGTGCTCCTTGCGCCACTACCATGTGATGTACCACCCTTTGCAAAATCAGTGATTTATTTGTCCAGTCTGTCCGGTCCAATCGGTACTACTGTCGTGAGTTGACATCCATGCGTTCCCGATCAACGGTTGATTTGGAAATGTTTTCTATTTCAGCATCGGTTCCCAGGTGCTGAGACCCATTTTTTTCGGCTCTACATTTTTGCACGTGGGGCTAACGTGAAAGTGACGTTGCCATCGCTGTTTCGAGGCGTTGTCAATGTCAGGAACCACGACGGCTCTTGCCACAAGAGACAGGCCCATTATTGCCATGCGTTTCGCGACCGCATACGCCGTGGGCTTATAAAGCTGGATTCCTATGTGCCGGAGGATGAAGACGAAGTATGTATCCATACGGAAGGCAACATAGAACTCCATCTGATGCCATTGTTGGGGAATGATGGGAATGAGAACATTGGCTCACGCGTGGGTCGCCATGTGCGCCGGATCTTCGGTACAGCATACTAGTTGCAAATTCTCTGGCGCGGCGTTGGCTCGCTACCCCAATTTTATTGTACTGATTGTGTTATGTAAATAATATTTTGACTGGCGTTTGACGAGCAGCTGTTGCGTCTCACCGGCACGCAACTGAGCTGTTGTCGAGCCTGCGGGTTAGCTCAAACAGAGCAGAATGTTCACCGAATGGAGGACAGCAACCAGAACAATCAAGGCGTGGTACTTAAGGTCCGTAATGAAACAACCGAAGTCGCCTGCGAAGCACTCAAGTTGCCGACTTACTTTTGTTTTTGGACCACAAGGGGGGGATACAACACCTTCCTTTTTGGGCACAAGGGGGAACGGCTAATTGCCCGATGGGCCGCTTATATCAAACACATATAACCCCGTGCTTGCTGTTTCAACACGTTCCCGAAGGCACACCGCATTCTATTGTCTCTTCCCACCTTCCCTCCTTTTTACTCGCTGTTTGGAGGGAGCCATGGCAAGCTATTGCTCGTCCGTAGAGGTCAGTCGCACTGTACACGTGTCGAACGTTCCAGTTCTAAAGTGATCGGCGGCAGAGCACATTCTCAAGCGGAAAACCCGGCATGCTGGTACATACCTTCGCATCATTGTGCTCTCCCAACTGATCATGATCCCATAGGATGCGGGACCCCGTGGCACGCACAAAATTCACTATCATGCATCCATGGACTGGGATTTTATCCTGGAGACGCAAGAAACCATAGACATGTCTCTTGTTATACCACATTACCGCGCGAGACAACAGCCGGTGGAGCATCGTTTAAGCATGTTCATCGCTGCTACCGCTGCACCTGTGAAATTAAAAGTTGTGAGTCCTTGATTCTGTTGCTTCCGGCCGGAATCTCAAGATGGGATGATCAGTGTCGACCCGTGCCTCGATGCAAATTTTACCTGGAGGTCCGAGCGGACATGTCCAACGTTACTGTATGGCTTCCCTCTGATTTCAAAGGTCACATCCGGCACTCGGGCAGGGGATCGTACTCTGCAGGTTTCATAAACCGCATCATGGCAAATGTTCGCTTCAACGAAGATACTTGCGACCAGTGGGTTACCGACGAAGTGGTCGTCCAAACGATGGGTACTGTGACATTCCGCATGTGGGATGTTCACGCCAATGCACCCGAGAACTCCGGAATGGAGACATTGAAACGAATGTTTAGTTGTTCGAAGAGATCCGAGGGAATCTGTCGCGGCATCGACTGGGATTTTTTGCTCGACGACTAGGTCTTTGCTTTTTGTTCTGCTTCCTTTTCGTTCGATACACCCTCATTTTTTCAAGTTTTTTCGCTTTGCTCAGAGCAGTGACAGGCTCCTCGCACGGGATACCTATTTATTATCCTATCATTGACTTTGCTGATCAGTTTCAGTGTAGCCAATCTCAGGAACGTGTAGCCATCATTAGCCCACACTTACATATATTGTAGCTTTGGTTTCTTCCCACAATCACTGTAGCCCTAGCCATCCACTCCACCGAAGATACCCCACATTGTCCGCCAGCCAGTGTTGGCTGACATATGCAAGATTGAGTGAGTTTGGGCCATGGCCAACGGACAAGCCTCAGGACGAAGTTTATGTAATGAACTAGCGTGAACCTTGGCCATCGCTTCCAACAAATGAAACTCATCATGCACATGCATCACTCGGGCCACGCGGTTCTCGTGATGCTGAGAAAGATCTGCGTGGATCTGCGGCTACCAGCCATCGACCATCTTCCAACGGTTCACACTGGATGGCACGGTCTCACGATACTCAGTGGCGGGAACTTGCATATTGCATAATACATGAAATATGCAAAATATTATGCATATCTATGCTATTAGGACTTACCTAAGCATTGGCCTATATGGGCTTCTTTTTCCCATGCTGCCGGGCCGGTACCAGGATGACCCCAAGAGGTCTCAAAACACAACACTCAAACCTCAAACGCTCATCCAGGGATTTGAGGGTACCACGGATACCTGGAGCGGATATCGTGGTTGACCTGAGCCGGGAGTAGAATACGATAGAAGATACATTAAAAATCTGATAGCATATCTTTTATCCCTAGCCAATAGTCCCCATCTGTCCGCTTGCTAATTTCACCCTTGGTCAGCCATGCAAAGTCTTGGTATTGATCCGGCTCAGGATGGACTTGTCCTGCGAGCATATGGGCTTTGTAAAAGAAGACAACGTCCTGAACGGCAATCAGTATATGGGTTTCGACAACGGGGGCAAAACTCACGTCTTGAGTGCTTTGTTTGGGAGGGTGATAGACGCCTATTGGGCTCCGGCTCACTATCCAGGTGTCCATATGTCGTCCACACTGCGCGTCGAGTCTTCGATGAGCAGCCTAGGAATCTCGTCTGAATGAATCCAACGGACAACACCTCAGCGACACTCACCGCATGCAAAAATTCGCCCTTTTGAACAGCCCCTTGTGGAAACTGCCATACGTCTTTATCGTTCTCTCGCGTCTTGAGCAAGAGATAGAGATTCCGCTGACCCCTCCTGTTGAGGTTCTTGAGATCGTTGGTCTCGTCTGCCTTGTGAACGCGCGACATGGACTCGTCGACCTCGTCCTTCATGGCGATTTCCATGAGCTCGGTGGCCTCGTTCCGTTCCTCGGAGGGATCTAAGCCAAACGGTGCGCCAAATGCCCTGCGCTCGCGTCTTCTCTCCTCGATGTTAAACCGTGTCTCGAGGGGCGAACCTTGCTTGAAGTAAAACTCGGTCGGGAAGGGGTTGCGCAAGGCACGGTGTATGCGGGCCTGATAGGCATAAAAGGCCTTTTCAAAGGGGGTCGGCGTGCGTGTGAGGAGCGGAGAACGGTTGAGGATGACGGCGGTGTGCACGTTCGGACGAGTGCGGGTGCTGAACGTGGCCTCCGTTGCGAACGCGCGACTGCCAAGCTGGCGAGCGAACATGAACACTACTGACTGACTGACTGACCAACCGACTGACACTTTTCTCGATTCAAGTGACCCAATGACCGTGAGAAAAAGGAACCTATGACGGTGAGCTTGGTGCATTCGATTCGCTTCGACTCGCCATGTCCGTCTCGCTCGTTTCCAATGCCTACCTCGACGAGAACTCGGCAAAGATCAGGTCAAAGCCTGTCCCATGGGAGGTCTGTACGTCCTTCCTTTCGTCCTCACCGCTCACCTGTCCGGCAGGGATACCAGCGTGCGGATCTCGTCACCTCCGAGGAGCTTGCCCTCATCAAAAAGGTAGACAGACAGCCCAGGGCAAGGATGGAGTCCATCCTCGTCTCCGACGGCCAGATATATGCGGTTCTCTATCTTCGCTTGCTCAAGAAGCTTCAGAGAGTCGATACCATGCAATGTCTGCTCGTCTTGATCGCCGACGCGCTCTTGGGTGTGTTGCGCGTGCTTGGTATTTGGATTGCAGCCCATTGATGACACCTATCGATAGATCACGATGAGCGGATACCGCTCTTCACGAGGGCTGCGCACTCGGATCCCGACCTGCCCTACTTGCCACTCTTAAGGTAGCTCTTCCTCTTCGCCGTTCAATGGCAAGATCTTCATGTGACATCCAGGACTCTAGAGGCTCAAGACGAATTCGTGCAGCTCAAGTCTGCGCAGATCCTCACCATACTCCTCAGCTCCGAGTCCACTCCGCTTCAGCACCAACATCTGCAACCTTTCTTGAGGCTCCTCGCCTCCCTCGTTCAGGGCCAATCTTCAAACAAGCGCGATGTCGCAGTACAATGCCTCGAAGCCTTGTTGGCCCGTCCAGATTGCCGCAGAGCAGTTTGGGCTATTCCCGGCATCATTGCTGGGTATGTCGTGGTACTTATATTTTATCTAGCAGAGTCTTATCTTTCTCGTACAGGTTGGTAGACATCCTTCGTCATAAACCAACCCCTCAAATGAGCTATCAAGTTATATTCTGCTTGTGGCTCTTAACGTTCGAACAAGACGTCGCCGCCCAGATCAACAAGTGGGTGACTTGTTTCTCTGCAGTAACAGTGGTCACCGAGCATTACCTATAGGAAATTCGACATCATACCCCTACTGATCTCGGTTGCGCAGGCGGCAGCTAAGGAGAAGGTCATCCGCGTGATCGTCGCCACATTCCGGGTATGTATCATCACTTTCACTTGCGTTGGTCGCTCATGTTCCCTCACCGCCAGAATCTGATCACGAAAGCTCCTTCCGCCAATTTGCCAGCCATGCTGGTCGCGCAGCTTCTCCCGTTCTCCAAGAACCTCTTCGCTCGTAAGTTTTCCGACGAGGACATTCTTGAAGACGTTCAGTTTGTCCGAGACGAGCTCGAACGCAACTTTGAGAGCTTGACGTGAGTGGCTGGTGAAACGCGGTCGTTCGGTTTGCTGACCCCGTCTCAAGGACCTATGACGAGTATGTCTCTGAGCTGGCGTCCGGTCATCTGTCCTGGACGCCTGTGCACGAGTCTGACGACTTTTGGCGGGAAAATGCGTCCAAGCTGAACGAGAAGGACTATGAACAGCTCAAGTCGGTGTTCTTTCACATGTCGGTGCATGATTGGGCACTGAACCAGCATCTCTCCAGGATCCTCATCCGCCTATTGAGCACGGATGATCCCCTCGTACTCGCTGTCGCAGTGCACGACCTAGGGCAATATGTCAAACACTGCGAACGGGGGAAGAAGTACGTCATCACCCTCCGGATCAGCCTCACCAAATCGACATCGCATTTCTAGGGTTATTACAGATCTGGGTGCTAAAGCACGAGCGATGGAACTCATGACACACCCGAACCCAGACGTGCGCTACCACGCACTCGTCTCAGTCCAGCACCTTGTCAGTCACCCATGGGTCACCGTATGACCGATGGACCCCACATCGCTCCAGAATCACGCGCAGAATCAAGATAATGGGTAACGTACAACAGCGAAGTATTTCGTAGAACAGATGAAAGATGACTATGATAGCGTATGTCACGGCTGGATCCATACCTCTGCGATAACATCCAGTTCCTTCAACGTGCGTGGTTCCTTGGCGGCAGCATACGTGCCTGGTTCAATATCTGCATCTGAGAGATGATCACCGATGAGGATGACTCGAAGTCCACCTGCGCAGACAAAGCCGGTGCGAAGTGGTAGGAAGGTGAGTTCGAACGTTTGGCTTGCTTCGACGCGAGGCAAGTCGCTCGCCGGGACGTCCTGCTGTGTGAGGTCGAAGGGATCTAACGGGATTGCGGATGGGCCGAGGAACGAGCACCCACGGAGTTTTGCGTTCCTCGTTTCGTCGAGTGTCTCAAAATAGGGTGGCGGCAGCGATAACAGTGGGTCGCCTCCAGCAGCGACTAATTCCTGAGGCGATGACACGAGCGCTTGTTCGCCTACTAAACTGACTGACGCCTGCGTCGAGGTTGTTGAGGCAGACACATAGGACGAAAAACGGGAGGGTGTCGGACCGCTCGCCACAGGGGTCTCTAACATGTTCTGAGCGGAGACCCGCCGAGGCATGAGATGTTGCACGACGACGTGAACCCGTCGACGTCGACCTCGCGGGATCGTGGCCGCGATGCTCAGCCTGAGTCCGAGCGTAAAGGGCTTTCCAACCCGCAGCGCATCCCCAGCGCGTCGCACGACGACAAGGTCAACGTCCAGATTCAACGCGGGCTCTGGGACGATGAGCGGTTGTGTTTGTGTACCCGTGGCCGAGGCCGAGGCGGCGGGGGACAGAGGGCGCGAGGTGGGGATCGGTGTTCCGGGTTGGGTTCGGGGGCGAAAGGGGGAGCTGGCTCTGAACGTGCCTGGGGGCGGTGTGCTGGGTCGGGATGCCGGGAGTTGGGGAGAGCGGGGTCTGGATGGGCTGGAGGGGGTACCTTGTGGTGCGCGTTGGAGGTAGGGCGGGATAGCGGTGGGGGGCTGCGGTGGTATCGGTGGAGGAGGCGGTTGTGGGCCTGGGATTCTGCGCGAGAGCATCTGTTATGAGCACGGAGACGTGCGTTAAGCATCATGTTAGGCGGGGCACGAGCGATGGCGAGAAACGACACTCACAGAAGTCAACAAACGTCCTGGTTCGCCGAATTTGGAGCGCCATGAGATATCGAGTCGGCCAAGTGGGATCACAACCCCGGGTGGGTGTGTGACTGGAAACGTCGGTATGTTGGTGGCGGAGAGGATGTATATATATTGTCGAACGGCTTGGGGCTGCATGAGCGCCATCGAACCAGAAAACAACAACTGCTGTAGGGCCTGCGTGCCGTCGTCCGAGGGGACGGAGGCGGGAGCGGGGAGGCGATTGGCGTCCAACGCACGCCAACCCTCTGCACAATCGAGTTCCATCCGGTCGAACCACATGGTTTCTTGTGTCATGTTTTGAATATGTACTTCGAGGAATACTTTTTCGCGTTCGAGGGGGTGGAGGAGGGCAGAGGGGGATTTCGGGGCGTGGACTTTGGTCTTGACAGACAGGGGATTGGTGACCTGACCCATCCCATCGTCGTACGATCCTCAGCACACACAGATAACACACCAAAAGAAACGAGGAGAAAGAGGAAAGACAAACAATAACGCACCGAAAACTTGTAAAATTTCCGAAAGCTCTGCAAGCTCGGGTCGTCCGACCCCTCCACCGGTCCCGGTGCATAGGGATACCCAAGCGGAAGCCTATACGTGACCGTACACGCCAGGACGTGCTGACCGAGCTCCTTCACCTCGTGATGTACGATATGCTCGAGCCCGTCCCCTGCCGCGAGCGTACATCCCGCTCCGCCGAGCTCGCACAGGAGCGACTTGGAGCTCGCGGTTTGCATCTCGAGGCAGACATGGACACCTTGGACCGCTGCGTGTGTTTCGTTGTTGACGGAGAAACAGCAGGAGAAGGTTTCACCGAGCTGGATGGCACCGAATGCGGAGGGGAGGGTAAGGAACTCGGATACGTGTGTGAGGTCGCGTAGGGTCTTGGGGTGACCGGGGAGCGGGGTGGTGCCCTGGAGAGAGAGAATCGATGCGGTGGAGTGGGCGGAGAAGGAGGAGGAGCTAGAGTAGAAGGGTCCCCAAGCAGCCGCGAGTCCGGGCCGCTAATGTTTATCATTCGTGGTGAGTACGGGGAGCTCCGAGTTGGAAGTCACCACGCACAGATGCCCGCATCACTTTCAACGATAGAAGATGGACTTGTCCGTCAATACTCGCCATGTTGGAGCTTGTGGCAAGACGAGTGTCTCCCGCGGACTCGGTAATTATCAATGATCGACACTGCAGTTGAGGTGAAGTTGTTTGCCTTTGTTATATTTCAAAGCCCCCGCCTTCCATAATTGCTCCACGTTACCACAAGATAGAACGAAAACAGAGTAGTGTGTGATACGTGATAACTCAATAACATTAATCCCTTGATATTGACTCGTATCAAGTCCCCCTCGCCAATGTCTTCTTCAAGTCCACGTTCTGCTTCTCCAATTTCTGGATCCTCACCTGTGCTTCGTACATCTTCTTCAACAAGTATCTCTGTCTCTCCTTCGATGCTCGCCTGCTCTTCCACAGCGGGTGGAAAAACCTCTCGGGACCGGTGATCTCTTGTAGCGTGGCGAGCTCGACTTCGCAAGCTTTGATCGTATTGTCCGCACTAGCGAGTAGTTTGTCGTTTACCGCCATGTCTTGCGTTGCTCGGAAGGCGGGGTCTGCGGCAGAGTTAACGACGTCGTTATGGTGGAGAGGAGACTGACGGGGGCACCCACCATTTACAAGTCTTTCGAAGACGTACTTGAACACTGGTTTTCCAGGGCGTATGGTGGACGGTCGGCCTGATTATAATGTCTCAGAAGGTTGTTTTTTTAACATGATCTAAATGAACGCAACTCACCGTTCAAAGTTCCGATAGAGATCAACTCCATATGCTCCATAGAGCGCAGAGCGAATTCATCTCCCTTGAACGGGAAGTTTACCAGTACATCATAATAAGGAAGCTACGTGTTCGGATAGCTGGTGAGCCTTGTCCAGAACTTGCCAACGGTATAACGGGAGAGATTCACCTCTGGTTTCTGCGCGAGCTGCTTGAGCACGGTCCAGGCCTGCTCGCGTGACCATGACAGAGACTTGGCATCCTCGATGTCCTCCCCAAAGGCGTTCTTCCGGAGCTCGCCGATGCTGCGGGAGATAATGTCTTCAACGGCGTCCTCGATGGCTTGACCGCTGTGGACCTTGCGGATTAGCTGGAGGTCATGGTTAACGCAGTCTTTGGACAAGAAGGGTGGGTCCACTGACGATCTCGAGATCACTCGCGCGACCACCAAGACATTCAATACTGGCTACCTCGGGTTTGGTCAGCTCAGCAGTCATCCCGGCATCACGTAGACGTTGTGTCACAAACGTCAGGGCACTGCCGATGTCTGCGTCATACAGGGGGATAGAGTTTAGAGGCTTTGATGGGAGGGCTAATAGTAAGAATGAGTGAATCGCTGAACTATCGATGATAAAGTCATACCGCGTGCGATTAGCTTCGCGTTCTCTTTGTTGTCACTAACAACGACAACATGCGCAATCTGAAGTACGTCAGTCAGGCATGAAGAGGCGTCATGTTACCATCGCCTACCTTGTTCTCAACCAAGGTTGCCGTCCACTGGCTAAGCACTTTCTGTACTTCTTCCCTGTAAACGCTACCGCGCGCACCGTAGTTCTTAATGACTACAACGGGAAGCGCCGCGATGCCCTCAACCCCCTCTGCATTCCTTTCCCTCCTTGTAAGCTCGCCTTCCGCTTCTTTCTCCTTTTTAAGCTCCTCCCGCATGAGAGCTCCGTGCTCCCCATCCACTTGCACACCGCTATCCTCTAGATTGAAAACCTCATCACCGACGCCAAGCTCGGACATGATACCGTTCCCGGCAACGCAGTCTAGCCTGCCATCGTGCCAGGTACCCTGGCGAATACGCTCTGTTCGGCGCGCTTCCTCGATCTTACGGGCTTCCGCTTCGCGCTGAGCTTGGAATTCTTGTTTCGTAGCTTTGCGAAGCGATCGATTTACGTTTATGAGAGCTGATCCAACTACTTCGAGAATCTGTTTCAGCTGGTCCGGGAGGGAGTTGCTAAAACCAGCTTCGCGTGTGTATACAGTGAATAAGAGGAGGATTGTGCGAGAAGGATTACGACCGACCTTTTTGACCGATGACGCCCATGCTCGCGATATCGATGATGTTGGTAAGAGAATTCAGGAAGGTAAAGACGGGTCTGTAGCCTGTTTGTTGCGCTAGAGCAGCTACGAGCCTGGTGTCAGAGGTAGCTTTGTTGAGCTCTGCACAATCGATGACTAGCGTTTTCCTGTGGATAATGCATCTCAGATATATGCCCGGAAAAATAGTCGGAAGCTCTACTTACCTGCCACTGTCTTGTAATACGGCGGACACCAAATGCGATTTCCCGCTACCCTGAGGACCATGAACGAATGCAACAGTTACTGCGGGCTTTGTGAGCGACGCCTGTTTGATATTTCGGTAAGAGAATGAATATACGTGGAGGATCAGTCAAATAGCTTCTCAAGCCGCTTTCTGCTTCTCTGCGTTCCTTCCATCCACCTAGATCTGCTATTGGGGTATCTTCAGATGTGGATAAGAGGGACAATCGATCAAGGGCCTGAGTTCGCAGCCACTTGAAGAGTCCATACTCTTTTGGAGGTTCAGCCTTCTGGGTATTGGTTAGCAGGGAGTTGACGAACCTCTGTAATCAAACCAATTCAACATTTTCCCTTCAATGGAGCGCGCTCGGATGGGGTCAAAAACCTGCGCACAGTAGATTAGTGCGCGACTCAAATATTCATTCGGTGCTTACAGTGTATGTCAATGTGCCAAGCAAGAAGAATAGAATGGGGAGAACTATTCTTGGATGACTAGTGAGCCAATTGCGGATAACATGAGCCTGGAGGGGTGGCTGGTAAAGTATTTGCAAGCGAGTAGGTTGGTTGCCACTCGGGAATTGATAGCCATGGATGGCATTGCGGGCGATAGCGGCCGAACGAACGCGTACAAAGGATACATCCGCGGCACGAAGAGTTCCAGCAGGGACAGGTTTTGGAGGAGTTAAATCGTGTATGCGGCCGTATGGCTGGTGAGCGGGTGAGAATGGTGCCTATAAATGCCTATAAAAGCAAAAACTGAAGAACTTGCGCGGAAGAGCTCGTAGAGGGTTTCCTCTTGGACATCGAGTCCCTCGAATCCAACTCTTAAACGAGGAGAGGGGAACCTGTTCATATCCTGATCGTATGTTATGAGTGCAGTTTTCTATACGATGGCAAAACGGACCTCCAACCATGGATGACCTTTGACAAGCCAGACATTGCCCCAGCCGAGGCCAGCCCAAGAGGGCAGGGCATGGTTGTCGGCTTCCGCCCTCAGTTCGTCTTCAATGTCTTTCAGTGCATTCTCTTTGTCACTGGCACTGTAGGTAAATTTGACAAAGACACCGCCATCCTTTTGGTATGGTTGGAGGGAGAGGACCTTGAACCCGTGTGTCTTGACGACGGAAAGGCGGGACTCTAGTTCGCCTAAAAGTGGCTCTTCGCGAAACACACCAATATAATGGCGAACGCTGGGGTGCGATCAGGGACGGTGGAGTGACGCAATGGGGGAGGTGCGTACTCCCAAATACCCAGTCGGATGGGAAAGACAGAATCGACGAACAGCCAGCCCTCCTGTGCGGGACCACATGTAAATGCGGCAACCACTGGCTTGAATAATCGCAGACTCACTGTAGGGACGCCGGCGCTGTCCGTCAGTTTCCGGATGCTGGGAGCTCTCGTGGCGGCCACACGTCGTACTGTTGAGCTGTTCCGGGTACTTCGAACGACCAAACCCGCGACATTTCGAGACAACATACGAGTTTTCCCCTCTTTTTGTTTTCGTACGAGTTATTTACCAGCATAGCTACTGACCTAATCGTGAGAAAGTATTTCTTTTTCGAGGGTCCTCTACGGCCAAGACAAATTGTTTTTACATGCCGGTTGTTGATATGAGGCCTCGTTCTCCACCACCACCGTCGTCCACTGTCACGTCCGCTCCGCCATCCTGCCCACCGTCCAAGACAGCGATGAGCACTTATACCCATCAAAATCACGCCGTTCCTATCGCTCGTTCAAGCTCGTTCTTTGGCGCCATCAAAAACATCGTTACCGCCCCCTTCTCCTGGTTCGCGAGTTCAGACGATGAGTTCGAGGATGCGAATGGAAAGCGTAGGCGACTCCCAGTTGCGTCCGAGGATACACACACGGAGGGTGAGAGTCTGCCGAGCAGGGCCAAGAGAATGAGGGTCAGCTCCCCCGACAGAGACACCCAGCCATACCTCGATCCTCCTAGATCGGCCTTCACTCAACCACGGCGCACGTCTGATCACCCTGCGTCCGGCGCCGTCCGCGATATCACCAGGTCTCCTCGGAAAACGCTACACATTCCATCATCCTCGAATCAGTCGCTACATAACCGACGCACGTTATCTCCCCTTCCCAGCGCCCCGCACCGCAAACCTCAGGGGGTAACACGCACGATGTCTCTCGATCCGCCGTCCCATTCAAGTCTCTCGTCTCGTATACGGGCTGTTCCTACAATCCTGGATCTCCAATCAGAGCTAAATCACGCGGGAGATTCCATGTCTACCAGTCGGGACGTATCCATGTCCCCACGACGTCTCCGCGTTCGTTCGCCACTCACTCCTCAGCCTTCCGGTACTGGCTTTGGTCCTGTCGTCCCACCCCGTCGAGAGCGTGGTCCAGATGAACCCCCTCCTCTGACTGCTCTGATGTCGAATCCCATGTTCGTAAAACCACCACCTGTCGTTCAGAAGCAGGTTACTGCGGAACCCCCAAAACAGTTGACTCTAGGAACCTTAATAGACTCTCAGCGTAGCGTACGTCCTGCGTTCTTGTAGGACAAGGACCAGCCACTCATCGTCTATTCTAGGCACGCGCACCAGCCCGTCAAAGTTCTATCTTGTTCGGCACGGGATCCATGACAGACGTCTCTGCGCGTACGTTCATTATCTTGTCGAATGATCCCCTGCGACTCAACTTTTATTTAGCAGGTCATCTCTGGCCAGTTAACAAAGCCGAAATGGCTTTACATGAGCTAGAGGTATACAAGACTCCGTTGCTGCCCACACGGTTGAAGGGTGCTGCCGCAGTTCCGGATATGTTCCTGCACAAAGAAAGGAAACATATAACGCTAATGACCGATGACAGACCCGTCAAGCCTCGACTTGGAACGAAGAGTAAAGGGAAAGAAAAGGGAAAGAGGAAGGAGAGGGAATCAATGAATGGGACGAAACCGTATGCGGGAGAAGGTGGCGTGAAGAGGTGGTTGGCAAGGCGCAAGAAGGAGGAGGAGGAAGCAAAGGAGAGGGAGAGAGCCGAGGCGATGGAAGATGAAAGAGCAGAAGAGGAGAAGAAACGCAAGGAGGCAGAAGCAGAGAAGAAGAAATGTGAGGAAGAGCTCAAGGTTCCTCTACCCCCTCCTTCAGCTCCTGTCTTCGAGCCAAGAGTGTCTCGTGAAGGACCTTTAAGCTCTTCATTGCGGGTGGGGCGTACAAGGATTGGTCGAAATCACATAGAACGCCCAGTATCACGACGTGCGAAGTTCTCCGCAGCTTTTGAAGATGAAGACGAAGATATGGAAGAGCCTCGCGCGGCGGAGCAGAAAGCGCTTGAGGACGCCGCTAAGAAAGCACCAGCGTTTGAGCTCCAAGCGGGCTTCACTTTCGCCAAAGAGGTGGGTTGTAGAGTCAGTTAATTGGATACTCACTTACACTTCATAGACAACTATTACGCATGACTTGACCCATGCAAAGGAACCACCGATTACTTCGCTTCCATTTTCCCTCACCAAACCTACACTAGCGCCTCTTATAGCCGAGACAGTAAAGGTGGCCCCAATCCCGGTTCTGACGACCCCGGCTCCAGCTCTCCCCAAGATAGCACTCGTGCCTCCTACGCCTGAGGCTATAAAAGTTACTCCAGAGGCTCCAACTCTTCCGGCGACAGGAGCACCAACTGAAATACCAAACTTCTTCGCCCATTCATCCGTCTTTACCAAGGCAGCGACTGCTACAACACCATCTTCTTCATTTCTCACTGCCTCTGCGGTCGAACAATCAAAGCCCGCTGAAGTTTCGGAACCACATGTACCAAAGGTGGCTGATGCAACTCCATGGCTATTCGGTGCACCCTCACGGCCTATCTCCGTATTTGGCACGCCTGCTGACTCCACGGCCACCTCTTCCACCTTTGCAGCACCTCTTACATTACCAAAGGAAGCTGAAAAGCTTACGACGGCCACACCACCCCCCGCCCCACCTCTCACATTCGGGCCACCCGCGAAACCGGTTGAATCCGTTCCAGCTCCTGCCCCCTGTCTACCATCCGAACAGCCACCGGCAGCAGAGCTCGCGAAGCCTGCTACCTCATCAAATGGTACTCCCTTTACGTTTGGTGTTCCACCTCCAGCTCCGTCCCAGGCTCCGGCTGCGATTTCGACTCCCGCTGCGCCTGCCGCTACCGTCGAACCGCCAAAGAGCGTCTTCACCTTCGGTCAGTCAGCCCCCGCTACCACATCAACATCAGCCCCTACACCGGTGACAGCACCGCCGACAGCCGATGCACCCAAATCCATATTTGGTACTCCTCCACCTGCGACTCCGTTCTCGTTCGGACAGCGTCCCAGTACTGCTCCAGCTGAGGAAAAGCCCACAACGAGTTCATTTTCCTTCGGATCATCCTCCACGGCAGAGAAGAAACCTACGACGGGTTTCACCTTTGGCTCTTCGACTACCTCAACGGCAGCCCCTGGAGCCCCTGCAGTCCCACCTCCATTCGGCTTTGGTGCTACCCCCAGTGGAACAACCGCGGCAGATGTCTCCAGTAAACCTTTCACGTTCGGGTCAGCTACGTCAACTCGACCTGTCACACCTCCGAAAGCTGTGCAAGAGGTAACGATGGACGAGAGTCCAGCGAGGGATATGGTGCTGAATGGAAATGGGAAAGCACCGGAAAGACCAACACTCAATTTCTCTATCAATACGCCGAGCGGATCTGCATTGTTCGCTCAGAGCCCAGCTACGACCACGGCCCCCTTTAGTTTTGGTGCCCCAGGTGCGACCGTCAATCCATTTGGAAAAGAGGAGAAGAAAGAGACTAAGCCTGCGCTCTCCTTTGGTGGATTCGGGCAAGCGTCCTCTACCGGTTTCTCATTTGCTCAAAAGCCATCAGAGAGTCCGGCGACGACTGTGCCTGCGCCCGCTCCCTTCCAATTTACACAGCCGTCTCCAAGTGTTGCCCCTGCATCACCATTCCCGTTCGGTACTGCACCTGCTTCTGCGGGTCCCTTTGGTCAAACTTCGGCAGCTTCTGCGCCATCTAGTCCCTCGACGTTTAATCGACCCGCATCGTTCGCCTTCGGGACACCCACAACGACGCAGCCAGCAGCCAGTCCATTCACATTTGGGGCAGGCAGTCAACCTGCTTCCCCTGCTACTGGCAACATTACGCTTCCGTCTGGATCGACCGGCAGCGCACCATTTACATTTGGTGCCGGGGCAAATGCGACTGCCGCACCTGCCGCCGGGTTTGGTGCAGTGGCCTCTGCAGCGGCGCCGACAGGAGGATCGTTATTTACGATGGGGTCCGCATCATCCCCCGCCGAAGGAGCGGGTGGCAGGCGAATAAAAGGGCTTCCGCGACGCGGCGGGAGACGGTGACGGCGATTGCGAACGCTGGTGGATGAACATAAAACGATGTTCCGTGCTAATCCTTTTTGTCTCGCTCTGAAAGTTTGCTCTCCTCTTTCATATTCTTGCGCTACCCCCCATCTTACACTGATGTTAAGCATCGACGGTACGACCTGCTGAACAGGCATGCGTCGTTTTGTATTTTTCGCTCTCATCCATCTTATATCGGGAGTTCCTGTGTGACATTCTCTTTGGGAATCTTAGGACCGTTGGCGTTGCATCCTGGGTGGCTGACGGCCACCAATCATTCATACTCTTGATTTTTCTTTGCTCATCCGCCTCAACTTGGATTCAGTGCAATCCCCTCGCATACATCTGGTGCTTACATACTTACTTACACAGGCTGAAGGCCTCGTAGATCCAAGTTGCATAGTCTGCCCCATCGCATTACCGGCCTCGCATACAGTATACTACCTTGTTGTGTTTTCTTCTCCCTCTGAGTAGATACGTTTCTAATGTGCATGTTCTGCTGTGTTGCCCACCCTGTTGTGAATCAAGTTATAGCGACGCGCGACGCGTCCGATAAGATACTCGAATTGGACACCGCAAACGCCTGAACGCGTGCACCATGCCTCGCGAAATCGTGACAGTCCAACTCGGACAATGCGGAAACCAAAGTGCGCCCCTTCCTGTTCCCAGCATGTCCAGCCGTCGTCTAACGCGAGTGTGTCCATCTTCCGATCGCCTACGCCTGCACTCGCACTCGCGGCCGTCGTCGCCAAAAAAAAAAATGATGACAATGAAATGACGATGATAACGATGGTGAACACAATCAAGTGGGTGCCGTGTACTGGCAGCGACTCTGTGCCGAACACGGGATCAACAAAGAGGGTATCCTCGAAGAGTGGGCGACGGACGGTGGCGATCGCAAGGACGTATTTTTCTACCAAGCAGACGACGAGCACTACATTCCGCGTGCCATTCTCGTCGATCTCGAGCCTCGGGTACGTTTCGGTGTTCCTTCCTGCCCCTCTTCCCTTTTTTTTTGTCGATTGGATTGGTTGAACGGGCAACGTCGACAGGTGATCAATAATATATTGAGCTCGCCATGGGCGAATTTGTATAACCCGGAGAATATCTTCATGTCAAAGGATGGTGGAGGGGCGGGGAATAATTGGGCGCATGGGTATGCGTCGGGGGAGAAATTGTACGAGGAGGTGATGGAGATGATCGACAGGGAGGCGGAAGGGAGCGATTCGCTGGAGGTACGCACACATCAAATCCCTTCTCCGTGCGCCGGGTCGCCCTAGTCCCCGTTGGCCCTCTGACTGACACGTTCCCTTCTTTCAGGGCTTTATGCTCATGCACTCCATCGCCGGCGGAACAGGTTCAGGCTTTGGCTCGTTCGTGCTCGAACGGTTGAACGACAAGTTCCCGAAGAAACTCATCCAGACGTATTCTGTCTTCCCCAATGCACAAGAGGGCGACGTCGTCGTACAGCCGTACAACTCCCTCCTCACGCTCAAGCGACTAACGAACCACGCTGATTCGGTCGTCGTGCTTGACAATGGCGCGCTGTCGCGGATAGCGGCCGATAGGCTGCACGTACAGACGCCCACGTTTGATCAGACAAATCAGCTCGTGAGCGTAGCATCTTGTTGTCGTCGAACGCGGATTGCACTGATGTTGTTGTTGTGCCAGGTGTCGACGGTGATGGCTGCGAGTACGCAGACACTGCGTTATCCTGGTTACATGAACAATGACCTCGTGGGCATCATCGCGTCCCTCATTCCTACACCTCGATGCCACTTCTTGATGACGTCCTACACCCCATTCACGAGCGACCAAATTGACAAGGTCGGTTCGCCGTCTCACACGATCATTCTTGGACTCCCCAACTCACCGCGTGTGATACCTAGGCGAAACCCATTCGGCGCACGACAGTTCTAGACGTTATGCGCCGTTTGCTACAACCGAAAAACCGCATGGTATCGACCACGCCCAGCAAAACCGCCTGCTACATCTCCATCCTCAACATCATCCAGGGAGACGTCGACCCGACCGACGTGAGACGGTGATCGATCCTCGCCGTGTCCGTTCGAATGCGCTGATCGTGTCGTTTGCGACCTGCTATAGGTACACCAATCGTTGCTCCGCATACGAGAACGCCAGTTGGCCAACTTCATTCCGTGGGGGCCTGCGTCGATACAAGTGGCGTTGACGCGCCGGTCGCCGTATGTGACTACGAACCATCGGGTGAGCGGATTGATGCTCGCCAACCACACGAGTATCGCTTCCGTACGTTTCTTCTCTTTCTCCGTTCCCCCACCCCCATACAAGGGGGGTTTTGGGGCTGGGGCTGGGGTTGAGCTCATTGATTACCGTCGTTGTAGCTGTTCAAGCGAATGTTGGACCAGTTCGACCGTCTCAGAAAGCGGAATGCGTTCTTGGAACAGTACAAGAAAGAAAAGATGTTTGAAAACTCTCTGGAAGAGTTTGACGATGCGAGGTGAGTGTGATGTGGCACCTTTCGGTTGCGTATCTTGACGTCTCGTTCTCTAGAGCCACGGCAGAGGAACTGCTCAAGGAATACAAAGCTTGCGAAAGTGCAGACTATATTACATATGTAGGTCCTTTGTTTCCGCATAGTCATCATAGTGGATCATACTGTCTGCAGGGTGCACACGAAGAAGGATCATGAAGATGTATCCAATGACCACTCATTGCCTTATCTTGCTTCTTGTACTGTTTTACTAGCGCTCAGACATCACACTTATGTTGAAAGGAATACATTGAGAATGAGATCTAAAAATGACAAAGAACACAGGTAATGTGATAACAGTCTATAGTGGTATAGTCTGTCGATATTAGAAGACTGAGGAGGGGTCAAATTACGACTTCTTTGGCCCCTCCAGTTTCTTCCCAATGTCTGAACCTGGAACAGAATATCAATTTAGCCATGCTAGACGAGACAGGACAATACGTACCACGAAGTTTGACTCCCAAGACCCTCTCCATCTTGGAGAGAATTTGGGGGTTGGGGATGGCCTTGCCGGACTCGTAATCCTGGATGACAGAAGGTTTCTCGTTGGTCTTTTGAGCGAGATCCTTCTGTGTCAGCTGCTTCTCCATACGAGCGGTCTGGATGGCCTGTGGCATTATGAGCGCATGAGCAGCCTAAAAAAAAGACGTGGGACGGGGTGGAATACTCACCTTGCCGACAGAGGCAGTGACCTTGGCAGGTG
>JBBPNB010000252.1:0-26247 GCA_038090635.1 Rubroboletus satanas
CAAGTACCTGAAGGGTCGTGGCAGAGACGAAGGCTTGGTTGAAATTATCCCCAAAGTCGCAGCTTACAATGACGGGTCGAGCTATCTCACTGCGGGGCACCTCGAAGGCGCTGACCTTGCGATATCTGACGCGAGTCATACCTGACCCTTGTAGGAAGCTGGCGTACTCGACTAGCTTGCAGGGTAAGCTGTTTTGTTCTACTTCTGGTCACAGCCCGTGATGCACATGGTCAGAATCACCAAATCTCCGAACATGGCTGTTCCTTATTTGTTTCGACACCGACTCGACATGAGCTACGAAGTTAATAACGCAAGATGGCCCACATCTCTGGCCAAGCTTCCCTACTTTACCACTACAAGCGAACTCACTACCATCGACTTCGTGCCATGTCGTCCGAATAGCTTTCCGGATTCCGTATGTCCTCGCATGAGAATCGACAGTACCGACGTCGGCGCTGAATTCATTCTGATAGTGATGTTTTGTCAAGACTCTCGGGGAGTGGGAGTTCAAGCTCTGGGATATCCCCTTCGCCGATGGCGCGTTCCACTTCCTCTGATGATACTGCGGGGGTTCGCCTCCGACGAGTTGAGTTCCGCATTGGGCGAATTGCGCGTTAGCGAATATGACACTTCAGGCGAAGGGTGCCGTATTCCATGCTCAGGTTGAAGGAGCTCAAGATCGAATGCTTAGAGTCCGTACGCAGCTGTTATGATAAGGCTATACCGTGTGGGTTACTCTACGGTCATCTGCGTGAGCTCAGTACTGATTGCTGGTCTTTCGAGGTTTCAGATGTCGAGCGGTCATCGTGAACTCATATGCGGAGAATAGCATCAATCATAGTGAGATATACAAAATGCTGTATCGAGTTGGGTGCACCAAGGAAGTCGTGCATGAAGGTAAGTATCTTCCACGTATCATACAATCGCCCATGCATTCATTGCGGACGTGATTCCTAGCCTATCATCGGTCAATGCAAAAAGTCGGGTGTCGACACGAATGCACTAACCGGTCTGATCACTTCGTTTCCCCTCTAACCACCCACCCATCCCACCCACTCCGTCCCCCAATTTTACGGCCGATCGTCACATTACAACGCGCTTCTTCGATCTGCACAATGATATTTGCAGCGATGACCGCGGCTGCCATGGGTGCCCACGCAGCGGCGATGCATTTGAGCCTTCCGTATCCGAACGAGTATAGCTCCGGTCGTCCACTCATCCGTGATGGATGGAACCGCATTGGATCAAACTTGGATGTATCCTCCCCATAGTCATCCGACAAATGGACGGCCTCGATATCTGCAATCTCGACTACTGGTGCGGCGAACACGTGCCACCATGATCTCGGCTCAATGGATGCACGAGCAATGTGTCGAGTGGGGGGGTGGAGTCGAAGGACTTCAAAGATGATGGCCTGCATACTTGGTTGCTGGTCAGTTTCTCCAAAGGCTTGGAAGCGTTCTTCCGTGGGGTCTTTTCCGAACCCAGTCACAACATCATGTAGCGTGTTGTCGCCGCAACGGTAGACATAAGCTATTGTCACCGCAACAACTCGCCACATGGTTTCGTAGGCCGGGAGGATGAAATTCAACGGATTGGGATACTGATCACGATCGACGATCCATCGGTCAATGTAGGGGGTCATTTGGCGTAGAGAATCATCCTGGCGCAATGCGGCGGCGTCTTTGACCTTGGAATCTGTCCAGCGCTGGTTGATGATGTTGGTGACGTACACGACATCGTCGTAACGAAGTGCGTCGAGATCCGTGTTGAAGAGCGCGGAGAGAACGACGGCGAGGGTGACACATTGTACGTAGGTGGCGAATTCGACGTTCTGCTGAACAGGAAGGAACTGGTGGGCAGTTGCTTCGGCGCTTAGCGCCACCGCCCACCATGTACGGTCCTTTTCAACGCCCGCGCTAGTGATGAGCGCCTTGGCCCTCGTTGTGAAAGTCTTGTGTACTTTTGTATCGCCGCTGACGAACGCACTCGTCAAGCCGAAGGCATGAACGAGTCGTTGGTTTGGCGTCGCACGCGCGCGGAGGAGGCTCCCCAGAGAAACGTCGGGTGGATTAAGGAGGCCCCGAACTTGGGCCGCGCACTTATAAGTGCGCACGCGGGGTATCAACAGGGGCTTCGCAACCCACAATGCTACCAAAGCGACGGCGAGGAGAAAGACAAACAAGGACAGCATGGCAATCGGCCAGAATCCCAACGGAACATCCAGCCCGCCTATTTATCCTCTCTCTACTGCCCCCCACCACCCTCCTCGTGGGCCTCGCGTTACCTACACAAAAACGGCATCCTTTGCTGCGCGAGGTGTGACTTCTATTGAGGTCCACCCTACGCTGCCTCGTTGGAACTTTGTCTGCAGGGAATGGGGGGGGCCCCGTGGCTCCCCCCACGCACCCACACCTCGATCTAGATCAAACCCGAATAAAACCCTCCTTGATGGTCACGCACAGGAAGTACTATATACGGGCGACCACTGTACCCTTGTATGGAACTTCCCCGCGCCCGCATGGCGAGATAAAAGAATCTGAACGATCATATCAAAGGGCAAACGCGAGGGTACGCACAGCAAACGCACAGTCACTCCTTTTCATTCGGCCTCGCCGAGGTTCGAAGATCGAAATTCAACTGAACTCCGAGGTTCTTTTTCGCTTTTTTTTTTCCTCGGTGGGATTCACAGCTTGCAATCCATGGCGATTCTTGAGCTCCCTTGCTCCTTTTGTGGCTGCGGAGCGCTCGCCAGTCGTGTGGGCCATGTACGCACTAGTGCTCTAGGTTTGTCTCGGCATTCGTTCTCCTATCAAATTAATATCAATGTTAGAGGTACACGCGACTGCGTATTTGTAGGCACGCTATCAGTGTGAGAGTATGGATAAGCAAGCTTCCTGCTTGAGCGGGCGTTGCGAGTTTCAAATCGAACCGCGGACCAACGTGTGTGTGTGCTCGAGCCGAGGACGACATTGAATTTGTACGTTCGCAGAAGCATTCAAAACGACATCAACAAGCACGGTTGATGAGTCAAGGGGAGCTACTGCATCCCAATTCTCGCGGAATCGTCGGAATGTCGCGGGTTTAACGAAACGTGGGTCGCAAGCTCAGATCTCGATCCCCACTGAGATATCGCATGTGTATCCTCGTGCCTAACATAACCGTTGCTACCCTGCGTGCAAAACGAGTGAATTGAATTGTCCAAATGCCTGATCCACTAAAACATGTCGATGATAAATATAAGTACGCACGGCGGGGACTGGGAGTGCTCATCATGATGCGGCACGATCTCATCGCACCAGCACTCACACGCCCGCCGGATGAGGGAGTTCGGCGGTGAACCGCCACTCCCAGTAATATTTGCCCACAACCCCCTCCATAGGATGCACGACCTATGGGTGCTATGGTATGATTTCCTTCTCTTTGCCTTTCCGTGATGGTGAAGGAGCAGGACTCAAACTGGGTAAGCTTATCGCTGCAGCACCACCGAGGGGTGTCCAAGAGCCTAGCCGTCGCATGCCTTTGAATCCCGTCGGTGAAGCTGTTGGGTTAGAGGATGATAAAAGCGTAATACGGTTGGGTGAATGTGAAGGGCTACTGGGCACAGAGGTATGCGACAAAAGCTTGGATGGCGATGTCTGTGGCGCAGATTGTGATTGGGACTCGCCCTGGTTGGCTTCCGTGAGCAGGAACTCGACCCACAGACGGGAGAACGACTGACGAACGGTTAAGCGAGGAAAGTCACCAAGTCAGAAAACGGATACAGCGTACCTCCGTCTCGTCCGTCTTTTCCAGTTCCATGTTCTTGCTTTTACTTGGTGATGTTGCCCCATTAATGCCCCTCCCCCAAAACAGTCCACCCCCTACTGAAGACCCACTCCCGGTTGCACCAGCGCTGGACACTGTTCCCAAGCTCCTGATCAAACCAGCTCTCTCCCTCTCTATGTCTCCCCATCCGAGAATAGTTCCGAGCAAGCCTAACATCTCAAATCTCTTTGGATCGGCGCGAGGGGTAGACAAGAAGGAAAGTAGAACGTTGGTGACAAGTCGACGGTCTACATTGGTGTCAGGAGATGATTTCCGAAGACGACGGAGGGCTTCGATAAGGTGTTCATTCATGATAACGGCTGGCAGGTCAACGTTAGCACGGGTAATATAGAAAATAGAGGAGACCGAGGATACACCTTCGTGTCGTAGCTTTCCGATCAGGAGGTTCTTCTCCTTGACCTCTTGCTCCAATTCCGATGTCCGCGATGCATTACTCTTGTTCTCTTCTAATTGGAGCTGCGTTAAGACTAAGAAAGGTCCCAGTGAGCAACGACAAAGGAACAATGCACACCTCGGCATCGAGTGCACGCCGCTTATAGTCGGCCAATGACAGCGTGACGTCGTCGAGTTGCGATTTGTAGCCCTTTACAGCCTGGCGAAGTTCATGCTCCCTCGCTAGTCCAAAGTCAATCACACGACCGTACTCCAATGCCAAACAATCAAGTACACACCTGTCTGGAAATCCTCGAGCACCGATTGCAAGTTGACAGCCGTCTCTTTCGCCGCGTCCAACTCCCCCCTTTCCCTCTGCCGAGTCTCCCTCTCGAGATCCAGTTCCCTCCGAAGCACTTCCGCAATCGTCCGCGCTTCCTCAACCGAAAGCCTCTCCTGCATTGCCCCTCTCTCCCACTCATCCCTCTCCAACCGACACCGCTCCAACTCGGCCAACGTTTCCCGCATCGCATGCTCGCTTGCCACACTCTCGCTTAAATCCCTATTCCTCAACAAGTCTAGCTCCCTGGCCGTCCGCTCGTTCTCGGCATGCGATGCCAACAATTCTGTCTTGAGCGTTTCCACCGTCGCACCCAAGTCCTCGTTCTGTGCCGTCAACGTCTGGATATGGAGCTCCCGACGATCAAGTTCTTCCTAGGCAAAACACATACAACACGCGTTAGCGTGCCCCCTCAGCGCTAGCAGTGAAAAAAAAAAGGAAACGTACGGCGTCTTGCCTGAGCTTGTTGCCCAGCGTGGTACGCATAGTGGTCAGCTTGGCGAGGAGGTTGCGGTATTGGGCGGCGAGGTCTTCTTTCTCCGCTCGCTCGCGCGCAAGTTGGCGTTGGAGCCGCTCGAGGGGGTCCATATCCGGGTCCTGATCTTGGTCGGTGTCATCGTGGTGGGCCGTGCCGTTGACAAGGAACCCGCTGGTGCTTGGCTCGCTGTCGGTAGAGGTGCGCGCGCCGTTGTGGACGACGGCGGGCGAGAAAGGACGGGACGGGGACTGGGACTCGGTGGACATGGTGGTTGTGGCCGTTCCCGACTTACTTGACTTCCAAACTCGTCATCCCCGCAGCTGGTCAAATGCACACGTGACATTCCCCTACAGCAAGCAACATCTTTCACTTTATGTAGAATTTACTCAACGTAGCGCCTCACGAACTTGCCATGCAACGTATGATAATTGGTTTTTACGCCCGGAAAATAGCTGGTCAACTACTTTACGAGTACTACATCACCCACATCCATTCGCAAGTCCTGACAAGCACCACATACCATACACAATACAACCGTATAACCCGTGACGTAGTCCGAGTCGAACACAGCAACATTGTAATGTCCAACAAGAGGTGCAAGACCGCGACAATAACAGGGTTTTTTTTGTTATTAAAAAAAGCCCACAAACCACGATGATATCTACATTGAAGCACCTGGAACAATGCGTCCCACTCCCAAAGACCGCAATAAACGCCCTATCCATGCCGGTAACCTGAGCGTGACCCAATCACGATCGTCGCCTCGTTCTACCTGCTGTGAGCCGCTGTGAGCCGCGCCGACGAACAAAGCGAACGAACGAACCTGTCTTGGGGGTCCCGGTGTTTGGCGCCTGCGGACCTGAGATGGTTCGTCGAACACACCGCGCACCATTTGTCCACAAAACAGAACACTCACCACCACGCGGTTCGTTGGAGCCATTCTGGAAGGTTCCTCGTTTGCAGTATTCACTTTCGGCTGTGACTGGGATGTAGACCGGAAATTGGCAGGTTGACCAGACTTTGTGAAAAGTTGATCTGGCGGTTGTAGAGGCTGACTCTTGTCAGTCTTCTTCAATTTCCTCTGAAGCCACCTTCCGACCACTGAAGCATGCTTGGATGAATCAGGAGTCTCAGGACGGGGCGCCATGGGTGGAGGATCTGACAACTGTGGGTTGGCACCGGACAGATCAAGCGGCGGTACCTCATCCTCACGGAGATGGGCAGAGGACACAGGGGACGGTGGCTCCAGTGATGTCAATATGAAAGTAGGAGTACAGCCAATCAGCACAGACCTCATCAAAGTCAAACAGTGGTTCAGGTGCGCTAGTCGGCACCTCGACCTTATGCCGTCATGAAATCCAGCGTCGAAAAGGAATAGATTAACCTCCTACCTTAAGTAGATCATTGTCACTGTCCTCGCTATGGGTCTCCAACTCAGGTGGACTTGACGTCGCGGGCTGTTCCTTGTGCGGAAAAGTTAGTGTGACGCTTCCGGTGGCAAGATGACAAACTCCTACCGGACTCGAGTCTAATGAATTGTGCACTTGTTGTGCCTAATAATAAGTAAGCTGACATGATGTGATCTACCGTCACCAAAAAGACACACAGGGTCAGCTTTCTGCGGATCTACGTGACCTTGTCTGCTACTAGAGGCGTCCTCGTTCGGATGGCTCACTCCAGCAGTCTTTCTTCGAGGCTGAGACGCAGGATAAACAACAGCACAGACAAACAAACTAAACGTACAACGAACCACGGATTTTGCGACCGTTCGCTATGGTTCATCAGACACACTGCACACTGTTTGTCTACCGAAGAAAAGAACACTCACCGGCTTACGTTGACCCGCAGCCATCCGGGAAGGTCCCTCATTTGCAGTATTCCCTCTCGTAGGTGAATTGGGGCGAGATAGGGGCTAATATAAAGTGAGCCATCCATGATGTGATCTACTGTCACCAAGAAGACACACAGAACCAGCTTCCTTTGGACCTGCACGACCTTGTCCACTACCAGAAGCGTCCTCGTTCGAATGGCTCCCTTCAACAACTGGTCGACGCTGTGACGCTGGATAAACAAGGGCGCCGACAAATAACTGGAACAAACAACGAACCCAAAATGTCATCCATGCCGGGATCGTGACCGAAACGCCTGATTCTCGCTCATGCTGATACTGTGAGCCGAATAGAGTAAGCGAAAGGAGTGGACACGCACAGTACTTGGTTTAACCGGGATGGGCCTTCTTTGACGCTTTGACACAGGATAAACAACAATGCAGACAAACAAACAAAACAAACAACGAACGTATACGGGTTTTATGATCGCTCGCTGAAATGGTTCGTCAGACACCGCGCACAGTTTGTCTACAAGGAGAGAACACTCAATCGTACAGGTCTACGATCACCGACACCACCCATCCTCTAAGATCCCTTGTGTGCAGTATTCACTCTCGGCTGTGACTGGTAATTGGATCGAAAATCGGCAGATCGAGTAGACTTTGACCACCTGGCGGTTGTGAAGTAGCCTGGTTGTTGTTACATGACCTCGGTCTCACCAGTATTTAAGTAAATCTTGTTGTTAGCGCCTTCACGTACTTCTCACACAGCAAATACAGCCTTCGCCTCCCGGTTCTCGCGCTTCGATCCGCCGATCAATGTGCAAGATTGGAACAGATGCAAGGGAGCATGATGGAAAAAAAAGAGTACATACATATACAGTATGTACAATGCAAACATGCTCGGGATAGCCGCACAGGACAGCAAACAGGGATTCATTTTTTAAAAAGCCCACAGTAAATCATGATGGTATCAACATTCAATCACCTGTTCCAAACAGTGCGTTCCACCGCCAACAACCGCAAAAAACGCCCCATCCATGCCGGTAACCTGAGCGTGACCCAATCACGATCGCCTCCATGTTCTCCCTGCTGTGGGCCACTGTGAGTCGCGCCGACAAACAACCTAAACAAACAACGAACCTGTTCTACGGGTGTTGATGGTCCGAGGAATGCCTTTCGCTGAGGTGGTTTGTCAGTCACACCGCGCACCGTTCGTCTACAAATTATAACACTCACAGTGTAACGTCGAGTTGCAGCAGTCCGTGAAGGTCCCTTGTTTGCAGTATTCACTTTCGGCTGTGACTGGGATGTAGATCGGAAATTGGCAAGTCGACTAGACTTTGTGAAAGGTTGATCTGGCGGTTGCGAAGGCTGGTTCTTGTCAGTCTTCTTGAATCTGATCTGAAGCCACCCTACAACCACTGAAACATGCTTGGATGGATCAGGATTCTCAAGAAGTTTCCTGGCACAAGGCACCTCAAGAGGGGGTGCCATGGGTGGAGGATCTGATAATTGTGATTTGGCACCAGATAGATCAAGCGGCGATACCTCATCCTCACGGAGACGGGCAGAGGATGCAGGGGACGGTGGCTCCAGTGATGTCAATATGAAAGTAGGAGTACACTCAAATCAGTACAGACCTCATCAAAGTCAAACTTTGGTTCAGGTGCGCTAGTTGGTACCTCGACCTTATGCCGTCATGAAAAACCAGCATCGAAAAGGAATGAATTAACCTCCTACCCGAAGCAGATCGTCGTCCGATTCAGGCGGACTTGACGTCGCGGGCTGTCCCTTGTGTGAAAAAGTTAATGCAACTCTTCCGGTGACAGGATGACAAACTCCTACCGGACTCGAGTCTAGCGCTTTGTTGTCGTGGACGTCCCAGGTCGAAGGCGGTGAACTGTTCACCTGCCGTGCCTAATTATTATGAGAGTGGGCTATCATGAGGGTGAGTACAATCGAATCAGTACAGACCTCATCATGGGTACTAATCGAAATCGGCGACTCGACCTTGTGTCATCGTGAACACCAGCGCCGAAATGGAAACGGATGAAACCTCCTACCTCCTCGCCGTGCATCCCCCACTCAGGCAAACCCGACATGGCGGGCTGTTCCTTGTGTGAAAAAGAAAGTTAATGCAACTCTTCCAGTGACAGGATGACAAGCTCCTACCGGACTCGAATCAAGCGCTTTGTTGCCGTGGACATCCCAGGTCGAAGGCGGTGAACTGTTCGCTTGCCGTGCCTAATTAGCATAAGAGTGAGCTACCATGATGCGATCTACCGTCACAAAAAAGACACACAGGGCCAGCTTTCTTTGAATCGGCATGACCTCTACCAGAGGCGGAGTCCTTGCTCGAATATCGGCTCCCTTCGGCAGTTGATCGACGCTGTGACGCTGGATAAACGAGAGTACCGACAAACAAACTAAACAGACAGCGAACCTCCCTGCGGAATGGGGCGGCCATGGGCTGTGATGCATGGATGATTCGTCAGACACACTGAGCACAGTTTGTCCATCTGAGAATACTCAGCCGCACATATTTAGGTCGAACCATCCTCTTAAGATCCCTTGTTTGCAGTATTCACTCTTGGCTGTAACTGCGAACTGGATCCAGAATTGGGAGGTCGGGTCAACTTTGTGAAAAGTCGACCGGGCGGTTGTGAAGAAACCTGGCCGCTCATACATGACCTCGGCCCCACCAGTATTTAAGTAAACCTGGTTGTCATCCCTGTTTTGCGCCTTCACGTACTTATTCCCGGTCGGTCGCCTCCACCCTGTTCCCGTGCTTCGACCCGCCCATCAATGTGCAAGATTGGATAAAGATGAAAGAGGGTATGATTTAAAAAAAAGTACAGGATCCGGTTGAAGGATAGTGCTATTACTAGTCATGATGCAAAAAAATCCGAACCCTCAAATGCATACCCAGCAATCGCTCGCTTCACGTCATCGTCAGCCAACCCACATCCAAACCCGTCATCGTCCGCATGCTCTCAGGGTATGATGCCGTACTCTCCTTCAATAGTGCGGCCAGCTTTCGGCATACATCCATGGGATAGAACAGGTACTCTGCCTGAGGAAACCCAGGGTATTTGTTGAGGATTCTGCGCCACTCGCGTCAGCATCGCTAGTCAACACGTAATAATAACACCGTTCCAACTCACCCCTTCAAGTCAGACGTCGCCAACGTCGGACCAAGGATCTTGTACAGCACCTTGGAGGCATCGATCGTACCGCTCTTGGGAAGCAGGGCCGGCGCTGGAAGCATATACGATATCCGTATCCGAGGCTTGAACAGCCAAATCTATGTTGTGCCTCGTGAGTTCCCCGTATCTAGAGGTCACTGAATGTAAACGCACCAATAGTCTCGGTCTTTCGTCCTCTTCGTCCTCCAGCACAAATCGATACGTTGCATGAGCCTGAACTTGCTCTAGCATGTCATGCAACACAAATGCACCCATCGGAATCTTGGGGACTCTAATCGCAAGTTCAGTTCTCATCGCCCTGTTTAGCACAAAACCACTCACTGTGACGTCGTACTGATTGGCCGAATAGCGTACTTGAACAGCCGATACATCCGTGAAACCGAGCCATCCTCCTGTCTCCGGTCATGCTGTCTGCCCAAGATAGCACCACATAGACACCGCGCCAGGCGAGTCTTTCCACTGCGCTACAACCGGGGCTTTTGTTAGTCAAATGGGATCTGAAGGTCGAGAATAAATAATAATGTGAACGACATGAGATGTGCCCTCTTGTGTAGCCCCCAACACACTGTCCTTCGTAAAGAGGGTTGTTTAAGAGAAGCAAGATTACTCTTGGACGTGGATGTATCAACCAGATCCGCACCGCATCACCTCGAAACCAACCAGGGCTTCGAGGAGCGAAGTTGCGTACGTCGGTGGAAGCACGACGATGGTCTTCTTAAGCGTCCGTGATATATGCTCACAAATATGCAGAGAAACCACGATCGAATGTCCACTCACCTCACGAACCCCTACGCACTTGATATTTCCACCCGCAATTACTTCTGCATCGAACAGCACATAACTCCCTCCCACTAAAGCCTCGTCGCGCGTCGGCCAAAACCCAAAGACGCTCCCCTTCCCACTACTGTCACCCCCATGCATCCCAGTCTTAGCGAGGGTCTGTCCTTCAGGATGACACATCCATGCATCGATAAGTTCTTCCCAGTGTTCCGAAGGCAGGTCACGATACCGCGTCGGTGGGGCTGCGACGAGAGGAAGGGAACATGAAGAACACGTATATGACAATGGGCAAAGCGACACGAGTTCAGATGCTGGAAGGAGAGCCGTGTCCTCGCTTTCCTTTGGCGGAGCACCACTTTGATAACAACTCGCCTTGACCTCCCAGTGACTCCCTCGACTGAGGACCGTTTTGGAACCTGGAACTACGGGGACTGGAAGCGCGAGCGGTGGAGAGGGCGTACCAGCAAGCCTGAGGAATAGGCAATCTCCATATGTACCGCTGGAGGTACTAGGAAGGACCTCCGCCAAAGGTACCCCGCTAGGTGCTGAACTCGAAGGTGATACATAAGCGATGAAGAGAAGCACGTGCTTGAGGGTCTCGTGATGCTCAGCCACATACGCGATATCAAGCGCGCCTAATCAACATACATTCTGAGTGTCCCCTACAATAGTCAGTCGGGAAATACGCACCATGAGTCACACCTTCTCCGCCGGCGGATGGAGACCGACTCTTGCTCACACCACGTAATTTCCCCGAGAGGCTTCGAACTGACTTGGATGTAGCCGCGGAGGGAGACCTTGATAAAGAACAGAAACCTTCCTTCGTACCAGTGGCGTTCCCAGATTTATCCTTGGGCCTTAGCCAAGCGAGATGGGGAGCGGAAAGACTCCTGTTCCGCAATCTCTCTGTTGGCAGCTCGAGTGTTGAGCCAGATTTCGGTGCAGAGGGGTAAGACGCTCGTTTTCCGTCCCGAGAACCTCTCTCCTCCAGCTGTACCTGCAAACTCTGATCATCAGCCGTGTCCTGTCCTGGACTGCCTGCATTTGACGGAGATGAATGGGAGCGGCTGAGTGATGGCACCGCATCCTGGCTGTGCAATCTCCCGGCATGCGTGCGGTGAACGAGATGTTCTAGATATTTCTTACGCTGAAACGAGGCTCTCTCAGAGAATCATCGATCACCAACAAAGAACTGCCCACCTGTTCTTCAATATCAGCTATGCCCTTTTCATGCCCCGTGCGGTGCGGATGAATAACAGCGCTTTGATCTGGAATTTCCCTCGCCGATGCCCGACCTAACAACTCGAGCATCTTGTCAAGCTCGGGATCAGCAACGTCTGCGAGCGTACGCGCTTTACCCTTTCCCTGCTTTGCTTTCTCCATTTGCACGATCTTCTCTCTCCGGAGTTCTACGCGTTGATTTGCTAGTTGGGGTGCAACAACATACAGCCTCTCGATGGCGTGGGTGACTGTGTCGAGATCAATGGAATTGGAAGACATAGGATGGTCGCGTTCCGTGGTCATTTCAGTGTCTGCTGGAAAGACCGAGGTCGGCGCGCGGGACGAGACCTTCTCTGGAGGGTGTGGTTCAGCCCTCTGTCCAGTCGGTTTTTCCTCGGAAAACGTGTAGAGATGCCCCTCCGCGACGTACGAAGGCGGGCGCTCATACGGATATGGATGATACTCGGAATCATACTCTGGGGGAAGGGCATCGTCAAAGGATGGGCGGTAGTCCCTGTTCCAGTTCTGAGATTCAGACGAGTGGGCCACAAGACGAGATGGGGATGGTTCTGAGGATGCGCGTGCTTCGCAGAGGGATACGACGGTGTCGAGTTGCTCATCGATACGTGCCCAGAAGAGAGCAGTTCGGATGCTCTCCGCGGGTGTAGGTCTAGACCCAGAGATGGACACGGCGGAGGGTTGCAAGGAAGACAACTGTCGTTGAAGCGAGGCAATAGTGGCATAGGGGGACCTCGAAAAGGGTCCGCTCTCTTGAGAAATGTTCGATTGCAAAGTAAGGTGAGCGGAGGTCAGGGCAAGAGAAGCAGGCAACTGTTCGAGATCGATGAGAAGCGCGACGATAGCCTGCGCGAGTTGCGCGTCTCGTGTGTCCAACGAAGGCACGATTGCATCAACGAGTTCGTGTAATTGGGAGAGGAGAGCAGCCTCGTCGAGAGGTTGATCGTGCCGATCATGATGGCCATCGCGAGCACGAAGGGCATGGACGAGACAAGAAAGTGGGGTCTCCGCGAGAACCTGGTCGAGCGGGATGGCAGCGCCATTGGGGGAGGGATATTCAGAGTCATCTTGCTGTCCCGGCGGGGAGGCAAGGGAAAGAATATTAGCGAGGGTCATCAAACAAGAATGTTGAGCCGCTGCCAGGGATGTCTGGATGTGATGCTGGCACTGTGCAACCTGAAATGAGGGGTGAGCTGGTGGACGCGCGCTGGCAGGGCGTAGGACCTACCCGTGCAGCGCTGGTATCATCATAGTTGACGGGCTCGGCGGCAAGCTGGTCGAGGACGTCGTCCTGCAAGTCACGGAGAAGTTGAGCGGGGAATGGGGTGGGAATGTTGCTCTGGAGATCATCTTCGTGGTCAGGACGGTAGCGGACGAGGGTGGCCATTGAACATTTCTCTGACCATTCGATGGGCTAAATAACAAGCGTGACACGTGACGGCAGTGCAGGGTCGGCACAGGATTTGTTCGCGGACACCAGGCCAATAAGTATGGAAGCGATATTATCACAGGGATGCTGTTAGGCCCTGCGTGAGGTACAGGAACCTATGAAGGATCTCGACGATGACTATGTGAGATCTCATACCCTGTGTACTAATCGAGAGGAATGTAATTAATGGTCACCGGGAGCGGCGTTGGTTCGCCTCACCGACAACCAAACAGTTCAAAACCGGTTCGAGCATGCTCGTTCGTGCAATGTTCTAATCTGCCACAAAGTTCGCCTCGTCGACAACCAAACAGTTCAAAACCGGTTCGAGGACGCTCGTTCAGCGCGTCTAGATCATTTGTGCACGACCCCTCGTACAAATAGCTGAGACGCTAGGGATTCGCCACAAAGACCCTGTTGTCCATGTCAAACTGACCCCACGCTCCATCTGATTCGCTCTGGCGTCCATCGTGCTCGTCGTGGTCGACTTGAGCACAAAGGACTCCGCAACAACAAAGGCATCATGGACACCCTCTCATTCGCCCACTCTCACTCACCCTCTTCCATGAACACCCGCACCCAGATGGACGTCGACATCTCCATGCTCATGGACACTACCCAAGATTTCGAGCATTCCCCAGACGGCGTCGTCAGATGGGTTGCCTCTCAAAGCCCGAACCCAGCCTTGCAAGCACTCATGAAAGAGGCTGAGCGCGAAAAGAGAAGTAAGTGCCACGTCCGTGTCGCGTCCGACGCGTCGACTGGACTGACGACGACACCCTGCAGCCAGACCATCCACACCGATCCATGAACCCAGGTCATGGACATACCCACTCACATCCACGTCCTCGTCTACGTCGCTGTCCGCCTCCGTCGCGTCTCCGTGGCAGTCCAGTGGCCACAACTCGGCGGATGCCTCTTACCTCCTTCCGCTATCTGGTAGTAGCTCGGCTTCATCCTTGGCACCTTCTGCCTCAGAGCCCTCTGTATCAAGACGCGCAAACCCTCTTCCCGCCACACAGCGAAAGCCTCTCGCCTCATCAACCTCGTCAACAAACCAGCCGGACCGCGACTCCGCGAGACCACGTTCATCATCCCATTCCACCGCTCTATCGAATCCATCTACTTCAAAGCCAAAATACATCCCGCAGGAAGAAGAGCCAGAAGCAATGGCGTTCATCGAGCTTCTCAGAGATGTGTCCAAACAGTTGGATCAGAACGCGAAGAAGAAACAGCGCTTGGCCACTCGGGCAAAGGAGAAGGAGCGAGAGCGGTCGCTGGGAAGGAGTGGCATTGATAATCGCATTGGATCGGGCACAAACAGGTTGAGTGCACGTCCCCTCACCAAGACCTCCAGTGCGTCTGCAATCTGTGCCGTGGGATCGTCGATGCGGCCAGTGGAAAGAGCATCCATGTCGGCTTTTAAACCCGAATCCCGTGGACGCGTATTAGCAAAGAGGGCAAGCTT
The DNA here is from genome assembly GCA_038090635.1 of Rubroboletus satanas. NCBI lineage: Eukaryota > Fungi > Basidiomycota > Agaricomycetes > Boletales > Boletaceae > Rubroboletus > Rubroboletus satanas. The sequence goes on from JBBPNB010000252.1 coordinate 14,969, forward strand.
GGGGGCACCGGGTGTTGATCTTGTGTCCGGGGGGTCTACCCCAGCTTCACTCCCGAGCACCAATCTGAACTGCGACCTTAAGCTTGCACACGCCCGAACGTCCAACATTCCGAATACCATTGCTACCGCTACTCGCAAGGCCAGTACGCTGGAGTCTTTACTGGACGATGGCGACAGCGCGATGCAAGACGTCATCGATCTCACCGAAAGCGATACAGAATGGGAGAGGCCTATATCAGGTTCAATGTCGCGCACAAACACTGCCACGTACATGCAAGTGGATGACGATGACACATACCGCGACACCGCGATGGACATGTCATTTTTGCAAGCAGAGCCACCGTCACAAACCCCGGTCGCAGCACCCAAACCGAAACCGCATCCCTCGCAGCCAAGCATAGCATCACGTCCCCCGGCACCGACGCAGCGTAACCGCACCGGTCCTCCGCCACTGGGAATGCGTCGTGCGCCACAACTCCAGGCTTCTCAGTATGGTTCGTCTCAGGACTCAAAGGGAGTGACTGTCCCGCGGTTCAAACCGCCGTTGCTTGCCAATGGAGGAGGGACAACGGGTAAAAGTGGGAGTGGGACGAAGCCCGCGATGACGAACAGTTCGAGACCGCCCCCGCGTGGCAGAGCTACGAAAGTGGCAGTGGCCGAGACGATGAGGCGAGGGAGTCAGGACGCCGACTCGTCGTTTGACGTATCGTTTGGTGTGGACGCTGATGCTCTGGAAGAAGCGATGAAGGCGTACGATTAAACGCTGTCATGCACCACGTCTACGTTCTGCCAACGGTCTCGTTTGTTGTTGTCCACAGGTCTGTTGTGGGGTAAAGCTGTCTCGCCAACTACTGTATTTCTCGTTCACTCGCTCCAGCTAACTAGTAACGATCTATTACGCACATCCATGTTTTCTATGCGCACTAATACTCATGTATTCTGATTTCCCCGTAGTCATCCAGCATTGCTCACTTGTATCTTGAGGAGGTATGAATTGTGCTATTAGGGAACATCACAGCGTCGAACAGGAAACCTCAAACCGAGATGGTGGACGACCAAGGTTGATTTCGCTCTTCTTTATGAACAGTGAACCAGGTAGGCTTTTCCTTCCCATGTGAACAGCGATGCCGGTTGGGCGACCAAGCTACACCCCGTGTCGATATGGTGGACTTCAGTCGACTTCAGTCCTGGCTTCACCACGCCGAGGACCAAACAGCTCTCCAGGTTCTTGAGAGCGAGGTATCAGGTGAGAATCCCCATGAAACATCCTGTAATACCAACGACCACCCGGTCAAGAATGTGACTGCTGAGGCGATATTCGAGCACGCGCAACCACGGATGGGGGTACCAGACTTCATATACACGCTGTGAGATGACAAAAACTGCAAGAACGGTGTAATAAGTGTTCAAACTCATAAGCCAACGCGGCACATGCATGGATCAATGCGTCCCATCTTCACTGACCGGGCTCCGGCACAACATCCATGCGGGTAAGCTGCACTTGCACCCAACCGAAAGGGTAGCGTCACCTGCTTCTTGCTGATATTCCGTCGTGAGTCTAACAATCAAACTTAAAAGAGTGAATGCGCACCATAACATGGACTCCCGTTACTAAAGCCGAGGGCTGAGATGCATCAATCGCTTGTTGCCTCTAATAAAAGGTGAGCTGTCACGACGAGCTCGATCGTCACGAGAAATACATACAGGATTAGTTGCTTGTGGATCCGCGTGACCTTGTCCGCTACTGGAGGCGGCCTTGTTCGAATGGCCCGCTCCAGCAGTTTTGGCCTTCGTTTTACGCTGTGACGCAGGATAAACGACGGCGCCAAGAAACTAGCGAAATGATCAACGAACCTGTTTTACCGGTCTTTGTTTCAAGAGGTCTGGGTGTATGGGAACTGCGACCGATCGCTGTGATGGTTCGTCGGACACAGTGCACACAGTTTACTGAGGAAAAGAACACTCACCGGCGCACGTCGATCTTCAGCCATTCTGGAAGGTCCAACGGTTGTAGTATTCTCTCTTGTCTGTGACCTGGAACGAGATCGGGAATTCGCAGGTCGACCGGGCTCTCTGGAGGAGCGATCTGGCTGACGTGAGCCCTGGCTCTTGTCACGCCTCTTGATCACCGTCTGCAGCCATCTCTTAACCGTCGGAATCCCCCCAGAGGATGCAGCAGTACCATGATGGTCCTCTGGATCAGGCACTTCGGGAGGGGAGGACATGGACGAGCCTGGTGGCATTACCTCACCCTCACGATTATGGGTGGAGGACGACGGGGATGGAGGCTGCAGCAATGTCAACACAAAAGCGGGTGTACGGTGAAGTCAGGACAGACCTCATCGAAGTCAAACAGAAGTTCGGGTGCACTTGTTGGCACCTCGACCTTGCGTAGTCATGAAAACCAGCGTCAAAAAGAAAAGGGCCAAGGTCCCACCTCGAGCAGATCATCACCGACTTCGCCGTGGTTCTCCGACTCGGGTGGACTTGGCGTTGTGAGTCGTTCCTTGTGTGGGAATGCAGGAGTCAGTGCGATTCCCTCGGTGACAGGGTGATAAACCCCTACTAGAGTCGAGCCCGCTGCTTTGTTGCCATGGACCTCCGGGGTTGAAGCTGAAGGCCTCTCGTCACGTTGCTGAGCAGGGGAATGACAATGTGTACCATATCCAACGTGCCAACATCATAAACGCACGAACACTTACATGGAAAGGACCGTACGAGTCCGGAAGGATGCCACTGAGATTACAATTTGTGATTTTCCCCTCAGATCCACCTGTTGCGAGATAGCTGTAATCCGCAGAGAGAGCAATGGACCGTAACTGTTCATTGTCCTCAATGACTGGGCCAATCCGAGCAAGTGTTGAAGTGTCCCAGAACGAGATGGAATTTGGTGAGAGAGAAGCAAGGAACTTCCCATTGGCAGATAGAGCGATAGACGGTCGGAAGCGTTCATCGCTGCCGGTGTGCGAATTGTCAACCTGCGATTCAACCAGTAGGGACCCAGTGGACACCTCAAGAGCCTTGATTGTGTTATTGCGAGATGCAACAAAGATTTGCTGGCCATTGTTCAACCATGCAAGGGGCGTGGCTCCAGCCCATAATGTATTCACATCGGCCTTAATGGTGATGAGTTGGTCACCACTGCGACTGTCGAAGATGCGAACGGACTCGCCGGCAGTGGCGATGTGGTCGCCATTGGGAGAAAATTTAACTGCTATAATGTAACCGTCATGTTTGAGTGGGCCAACTAATCTGTCGCCGGTGACAATGTCCCAGATGCTTGCTGTCTTGAGGTATCCAGTACCGGTAGCAACCCTGGCGGCGTCGGGCGAGATGTCTACAGCAGCCACATTATTTGTGCCTTCCACCTCGATGGCCTTTTCCTGAATTTCGGCGTCCCATACGCTTGCCCCCTGCGAAGTGCCACACACTACCCACTTGCGGTCTTTTGACACAGAAATGGCGAAGGTTGCGCCCATTTGTTGCTTTCCCACTTCTTGACCGTCCGCAACTCGCCATCGTCGAATCCCATCGTGGTGACTCCCGCTTAATAAATGCATTCCATCAGGGTGGAAAGCGACTGTCCACACCTCACCAGAGTGACCGGTGTCAAGCACTCTTGTATGGTCTTGCTCAATTATCAGCATACAATCACTCCCGAGAACTGCTACGCACTGTTCACTGTTGACGACATCCTCCGCAATGGTGCCCGCTTGTACGTTTCGGACTGTCAAGAAGCAAAATGTTGAGGTCAAGTCGTGGTACCGAGAGAGTTGGACTGCATAAACACGTTCCTCTCTTTTCGGTCAGTCAGACGCCTCGTGTCATTGGCGCTTATTCTTATTCGGATCCCAGACGGCGTAGTCAGTGAACGCTTGGGAAACCTGGTGTCATTGAACCCGGTCTTGCTGTGGAATGTACGGATAGCTCCGAATCAAGCCCTCGAGTGCGTCTGCGGTCTGTCCCTTGCGTCTGTCGGCGCGACGTTGGTGAGCCTATGTCTACTTGCAATCGCGAAGCTTGTAGACCGGTATCGGAAAAGATGGCGCACCACGGTGTTGATATTGTATCTAGCACGTTCTCCCCCAGCTTCACGCTCGAGCCTCAATCTGAATTGTAACGTTCCAGATCGCATCCACCAGCGTTCACGAAATCGATTGCGCGTCCTCCCTTGCTCGCAAGGCCAGTACGCCGGAAACTGCGTGCTGGCCTGTCCCCTAGCAGGGAATGTGGGTTATCGTGAAGATACAGCCTTTCCCTTGGACACGCTCTCATGTCCAATAATTCGTCTTCCATCTATTTGTGCCACCTTCTGCTTCGTGTCTCGAGGCGTCTCCGACTGCTCTGCGAAGAGATGAGGTGGTTCGGCCCCAGCAGCAGTGTCGGCAAGCTTTTTACCTCTCGTTCACGAGCTTGCGCCCGATGCGGAGCGTCGTACTTTTGTTGATGATGAAGGGGCGGAGGATGGCCTGAGCAAACTCCTGTGTGCCATCATAACGAACAAGTTGAAGAGCATCGTCTAGGTCGTGCTTGAACATAGTCGTCTGATGTAGCGAGGTCTCGCTCACGGGTTCTCTCCCAACTTGGTGTCGACACCAGACCACAATATGGTAACGGTGAGAGCACTAAGAAGATTTTTTGTTCCCACCGAGCTCGCTAACGATACGAGGATTAAGCAGGGACCTGCCACCCTCACGTCGGAGGCGTAGTGTATATCAAGAACGCCAAAGAGCTTAAAACGTTGTTTATGCCTACGAGTCAGGTTGGTTGGCGCCGGGATAGAGCATTTACGGAGTGGGCAAGCAAACACGTTGGCGAGGTACACCGAAATGGTTTTAATGACATCCGTATTGCGGCGTGTCGTGGCGTCGAACCCGGGAATGTCAATCAGGATTTCATTCTGGTCGCCGAGGGCAGACGGCCTCGACTCCAGTACCCTGGATATGCAACTCCTCGATCCGTCACTGACAGACAGAGTTACAGTCACCCCGCTGACGGCGTCGATCTGGCCGAAACCAATACGGAATGTGAGTGGCCAATGTTCAGTCCGATCTCGCACGCAAATACCGCCACGTGCATGGAAGGGGACGTCGACGCCATGTATAGCGATACGGCGATGGTCATGTCCTTTTTCCGAGCGGAGCCTCCGCCACGAACGCACGTCTCAGCATGCAAACTGAAATTGCATCGCCCACTGCCAGACACGACATCACACCACGTCCCCCAGCACCGACCTGGCGATGTGAACGCTGATGCTCTGGAAGAAACGATGAAGGCGTACGATTAAACGCTGTCATGCACCACATCTATGTTCCGCCAACCATGTTGGTTTATTGTTGTCCACAGGTCTGTTGCAATTGTGGGGTAAAACTGTCTCGCACTACTGTATTTCTCGCTCACTCGTTCCAGCTAACTAGTAACAATCTAGTATTACGCACATCCGTGTTTTTTATGCGCATTAATACTCATGTATCCTGATTTCCCCGGGGTCGTTCGCACAGGAAACCTCGAACCGAGATGGTGGAAGACTAAAATTGATTTTGCTCTCCCTTATGAGCAGTGGATTGGGCAGACCTTTGCTTCCCAGGCGAACAACGATGCCGGTAGGGGAGATCAAGCTGCACCCCGTGTCGATATATATGGACTTCAGTCGACTGAAGTCCTGGCTTCACCATGCTGAGGATCAAAAAGCTCTCCAGGCCCTTGAGAGCGGGGGACCAAGTAAGGTTCCTCATGGTCATCGTTACCACCGGTCAGTCCGTCAGGAATGTGATCAACCGCACGCGCGCGAGATCATCGATCAGAACTCATATACATGCTGTGAGATCACTACTCTAAGAACGGCGAAATAAATGTCCAAACTTATAAGCCAACGCGACAAATGCATGCCAGTGGATCAATGCATCCCATCTTCACTGACCGGGCTCCGGCACAGCATCCAAGCGGGCAAGCTGAACTTGCACCCAATCGCAACGGTAGCGTCACCCGCTTCTTGCTGATGTATTCCGTCGTGAGTCTAACAATCAAAGTTAAAAGAGTGAATGCGCACCATAACATGGACTCCCGTTAGCAAGGCCGAGGGCTGAGACACATCAATTGCTTGTTGCCTCTAATAAAAGCGGAGCTGTCACGACGAGCTCGGTCGTCACGAGAAATACATACGGGACTAGTTGCTTGTGGATCTGCGTGACCGTGTCCGCTACTGGAGGCGGCCTTGTTCGAATGGCCCGCTCCAGCAATTTTGGTCTTCATCTTACGCTGTGACGCAGGATAAACAACAGCGCCAAGAAACAAGCGAAACGGTCAACGAACCTGCTTTACCGGTTTTTGTTTCAAGAGGTCTGGGTGTATGGGCACTGCGACTGATCGCTGTGATGGTTCGTCAGACACGGTGTACACTGTTTACTGAGGAATAGAACACTCACCGGCGCACGTCGATCTTCAGCCATTCTGGAAGGTCCGACGTTTGTAGTATTCTCTCTTGTCTGTGACCTGGAACGAGATCGGGGATTCGCAGGTCGACCGGGCTCTCTCGAAGAGCGATCTGGCTGACTTGAGCCCTGGCTCTTGTCACCCCTCTTGATCACGGTCTGCAGCCACTTTTTAACCATCGGAATCCCCCCAGACGACGCAGTAACACCATCACGTTCCTCTGGATCAAGCGCTTCGGGAGGGGAGGACATGGGCAGGACCTCTTACAGCGGTGATACGGCCTGGGACGAGCCTGGCGCCGAGGACTGGGATGTATTATTTGCTTGTTGTCCCTAATAAAAAGCGAGCTGTCACGACGAGATCTATCGTCACGAGAAGAAATACACACAGGACCGGCTGAATTTAGATCTGCATGACCTTGCCCGCTAATGGAGGCAGCCTTATTTGAGTGACTTGCTTCAGCAGTTTTGGCTTTCGTCTTACGCTGTGACGCAGGATAAACAGCGGCGCCAAGAAACAAGCTAAATGATCAACGAACCTGCTTTCCCGGTCTTTGTTTCAAGAGGGCTGGGTTTGCGGGCACTGCGACCGATCGCTGAGATCGTTCGTCAAACATGCTGCACACTATTTACTGAGGAAGAGAACACTCACCAACTGACGTTGAGTTGGAGCCATTCTGGAAGGTCCCGCGTTTGTAGTATTCTCCCTTGCCTGCGATCTGGAACGAGATCGGGGATTTGCAGGTCGACCGGGCTCTCTAGAAGAGCGATCTGGCTGATGTGGGCGCTGGCTCTTGTCACGCTTCTTGACCACTGACTGCAGTCACCTTTTAATCGTCGGGATACCCGCGGGCGACGCAGCGGTACCGTGGTGGTCCTCTTGATCCGGCACTTCGGGAGGGGAGGTCATGGTCATGACCTCTGGGAGCGGTGATATGGCCTGGGACGAGGCTGGGGGCATCACTTCACCCTCACGGTCTTGGGCGGAGGATGCTGGTGAAGGTGGCTCCAGCAACGTCAACACTCCAGCAACGTCAACACGAAAGCGGGAGCAGTGAAATCAGGACAGACCTCATCAAAGTCAAACAGAGGCGCAGGTGCACTTGTTGGAACCTCGACCTTATGCGGTCGTGAAAGCCGGCGCCGAATACGAAATTGGTTAACCTACCTAGAGCAGGTCATCATCATCGACTTCGCCGTGGTTCGCCAACTCGGGCGGACTTGCTGTTGTACGTTGTCCCTTGTGTGGGAATGCAGGAGTTAGCGCGATTCCCTCGGTGACAGAATGACAAACTCATACCGGAGTTTCGTCTGCTACTTTATTGTCATGAACCCCCGAGGTTGAAAGCCTCTCATCTTGTTGTTGCTGTGGTCCATCATCAGCTGTTTCTAAGTCATGTTCTTCACGAGTGGGTGCCTAACACGGGGGAATGACAATATGTGCCTTTTCTAATGTGCCAACACCATAAATGCACGAATACTTACACGGAAAGGACCATATGAGTCCGGAAGAATACCATTGAGATTCTGAATTGTGATTTTCCCGTCAAATCTTCCAATGGCAACATAGCTACAATCTGTGGAGAGAGCAATTGACCGTAACTGTTCGCTGTCCTCGATGATTGGGCCAATCCGAGCAAGTGTTGAGGTGTCCCAGAATGAGATAAAATTTGGTGAGAAGGTAGCAAGGAACTTCTCATTGGCGGCTAGAGCGATACACGGCCGGAAGTCTTCATCGCTGCCAGCGTACGAATTGTCAACCTGCGATTCGACCAGTAGGAACCCAGTGGACACCTCAAAAGCCTTGATTGTATTATTGCGAGATGCAATAAAGATTTGCCGGCCATTGTTCAACCATACAAGGGGTGTAACTCCGGACCATCTTGGATTTACGTCGGCCATGATGGTGATGAGTTGGTCACCATTGTGACTGTCGAAGATGCGAACAGAGTCCCCGGCAGTGGCGATGTGGTCGCTGTTCGGGGAGAATTTAACTGCTATGATGTGACTATCATGCTGGAGTGGGCCAACTAATCTGTCGCCAGTGACAATGTCCCAGATGCTTGCTGTCTTGAGGTATCCAGTACCGGTAGCAACCCTGGTGGCATCGGGCGAGATGTCTACAGCAGCCACATTATTTGTGCCTTTCACCTCGATGGCCTTTTCCTCGATTTCGGCGTCCCATACGCTTGCTCCCTCTTTAGTCGCACACACTATCCACTTTCGGTCCCTCGACACGGAAATGGCCAGGGTCGCCTCCATTCGTTGCTTACCCACCTCCTGACCGTCCGCAACTCGCCATCGTTGAACTCCATCGCCGTTCCCGCTTAATAAATGCATTCCATCGGGGTGGAAAGCGACTGCCCACACCTCACTAGAGCGACCAGTGTCAAGCACTCTTGTATGGTCTTACCGAATTGTCAGTATTGTACAATCACTCCCAAGAACTGAACGTACTGTTCTTGTTAACGACATTCTCCCTAATGGTGTACGTCCGTATGTTTCGCAGTGTCAAGAATTAAAGTGTTGGAGTCGGCTCGTGGTACGGAGGGAGTGGGGCTGCATAAGCAAGCTTCTCCTGTCTCCCACGCAGGCGCTTCATGTCACTATTCTCTGGGAACTTGTGATGGTGCGTGGTATCTCCTCGGTGACTAACTTCAACTTGCAGGCCTCTATCTCGATTGCGTGCGGGATGTACAGATAGCTCGTCAAGCCCTCGAGTGCATCCGCAATCTGTCCCTTGGGTTTGTCGACGTGACGTTGGAGAGAACATCAAGCGTGTCCATGTCTACTTGCAAACACGAAGCTTGTGGACGGGTATCGACAAAGACGGCAAGCTCGGGTGCACCGCGGTGTTGATCTTGTATCTGACAAGTCCGCCCCAAGTCCACTTCCGAGCCCCAATCTGAACTGCGACCTTAAACTCGGACCTGCCCAGGCGTCCACCATTGCGAGTGCGCGTATTCTCTTGCTCGCAGTGCCAGTACCTCGGAACGCCCGTCCTGGCTTGTCCTCATGTATGGAACCCGACCTATAGATTGCCCGTGAAGAGACAACCTTCCCCTTGGACGTTTGACCAATTCGATTGACACCTGATCGATGGCTGAGGGCATCATTCTTCGCAAGCTGTCGTTCTCATCCTCAATAACCCCTCTTCTCCTTCTGCATCTCGTCGAGTTCTGAACGGAGCACAGTCCAACCTTCCTGGTCATGTGCGAGCGATGCGTCTTCCGTCTATTTGTGCCACCTTCTGTTTGGTACCTCGGGGCGTCCAGACTGCTCTGCGAAGAGACGAGCTAGTTCGACCCCAGTAGCATTGTTGGAAAGCCCCTTTCCTTCGTGCACGAACTCGCGCTGGGTGCGAAGCGTCGTACTTTTGTTGCTATTAGGAGACGGAGGATGACCTAAGCAGACTCCTGTTTGCTATCATGGCAAACAAGTTGAGCAACATCGTCTAGGATGGGCTTGAACCAGTTGTCTTCCATCGCGAGTTCTCATAATCTCATTTACGACTCCCTCCCAACTTGGTGTCGATGCCAAAGCAAATTGTGGAAACGATGGGAGCTGTATGAAGACTTCCGTTCCCACTGAGCTCACGAAAATTGAGCAGGGACGTGGCACCCATCCTCGCGCCGGAGATGCGGTGCATAGGGAGAGTTTAATACCTTGTTTATGCGTACGAATCGGGTCGGTCGGTGTCGGATACAGCAGGTGTGGAATGGACGAGCCCTCATGTTGGTGAGGGACGTCAAAATGGTTGTAATGATATCTGTATCGGTGTGTATCGTGTCGTCCAACCCAAGAACGCCAATCAGGCTCACCAGGGCCAACAATCTCGACTCCAGCGCAACTCTTCAGTCCAGCACGGACGGACAGAGTCGACTCGCTGACGACATCCATCTCACCGAAACTGATACGAAATGGGAGAGGTCTGTATCCAGACCAGTGTCGCACACAGATTCCGCCACGTATACATGCAAGTGGACGCCAAGTTGCCAACGTTGCACCACATATGTAAGTACGGCGATACGGCGATCATATCCATTTTCTCAAGCCCAGCAACCGAACTGAAATTACATCCGCCGCTGGGCATGCCACGTCCGCCACAACTCCAGGCTTTAGGTCGTGTCCGGACTACGCAATTACCGCCATGCATGTATATGGCAGTGGATGACAACGACATGTCCAGCGAAACGGGGATGGACAGGTCGTTTTGCCGAGTGGGGGTCTCCGCTGCAAATCCGCATCGCAGCACCAAAACCGAAACTGCGTCCCCCGCAGCCAAGCACAGCACCACGTCCCCAAGCCGACGCAGCGTACACGTGCTGGTCCTCCGCCATTGAACTTGCATCGTGCGCTACAACTCCAGGCTTCTCAGTACGGTCAACGGCGTGACTGTACCGCAGGTCAAACCACTGTTGCCGCAAATGCGGGAAGGATGACAAATAGAAGTGGTACAAAACCCGCGATGACGACCAGTTATATAGGGACTGCCGCCGTATGGTGGAGCTACGAAAGTGACAGTGGCCGGGATGGTGGTAAGAGTCAGGACGCTGACTTGTCGATTGATCTGATTTTTCCGTAGTGATCCTGCATTGCTCACTTGCATCTTGAGGTCTGAATTGTCCGGCCCGAAACTGAAGCCGGGTAAGGGGAACTATGGAAGCATCCCAGCGTCGGACAGAAAACCCTGAATTGAGATGATGGACAACGACCAAAGTCGACTTTCTTCTGTTGCTTGAGCAGCGAAACGGGTATAGCTTTGCTTCCCATGCGAACAACGATACCAGTCGGGAGAGCTTCACCCCGCACGTGATGATATGGTCGACTGAAGTGCTTTGGCTTCCC
>JBBPNB010000253.1:0-26112 GCA_038090635.1 Rubroboletus satanas
TTCGTCGGTGGGTACCAAGGCGGCACTAGAACTGAAACTGGACTTACCACCGTCTCATGATTTTAAAAAAACACATAATGTGTCCTGTACGACTGTTACCACCCCACCAAACATTTCGCAACCAGATATCCGATAGACCAACACTGACAAGTATACATATAGATAGATATATTAGACCCCGGATCTACTACGCCTCCACTACACTCTCCGCCCCCGCCTGCACCACAATCACCCCACTCTGCGCCCCCGCCGTCATAACAAACGCCGTCGCCACATCCCCAACCGTATTCCGCACCATCTCGTGACCCACATATTTGCGCTCCTCCACAAGCTGCTCTACCTCCTGTCCGAGACCCTCTCGAACTACCCGTTTGGAACGTCCAGCAACGACCAGTAGCCGCCGGTGCGTCTCACGGAGCTGTTGCGCCCGCTGCACGAGCGCGTGCAGTGGGAGTGCATGTGACAGATCGGTAAACTCCATCCGAGAGAGCGCCGATCGCAATTGTGCGTGCGTGTCCTTTTCAAACGTTGGTGATGCATAACGGGACCACGTCAAGTTATCCGCCGTCTCTGATTGCAAGAGATACGCCGTGTTCGGGTTTCCGTAGACGGTGTTGGAGAAGGTGAGCGACTAATTCGGCGCCCCAAGTCAGTACCTAGCACTTCGAGCAAGAACAAAGGTACACGAACCGGCGCGACAGGAGACCCAGGCTCCGTCTTTTCGTCAATAACGGCCAACTCGAGGTTCGAAATCACAGGCTGCTCGGATCTCTTCCCAACGCGAATAACCGTAGCACTTATCCTCGGGTTGATGCACAATTGCACCACAAACTGCAGCGCAATTCGATCGTCTGGGCCACCAAAGAACGGGAATAGCACGTGCTGTTGACCATTCGTGCCTGCGTTATCCCCCAAATCGACAAAGAGCGCCACGTCCGTCTTGCTCTGCCGAAACACACCACGAACAAAGTGGGAGTACAACGTCGAGGCAGTGTTGTCCCTGGATGAGAGTCCAAAGAATGTGTCAAACGGGTTCGGTTCCGCTCTTCCTCCGCGAGAAGGAGATGGTCCAGGTTCGGGTGGATCCGCTGTTGAGCCCAACGACGGCGGGATCCACGGAATGAGGACCAGCTGCGAACCATGCCTCTGGGCGTGTCCGGCCACGGCATCAGCCCACTCATTGTGCGCTACGACAGACAACGAAGCAGAAACGGGCATATCCCTCTCCTCTCCAAACATCTTGAAGACACCAACCAGAGGATCCGTACTGATCAGCGTTTCCGTCATCGCAGATTTCATCATCGTCGATGTACGTTCCGACAACTCAATGAGACGGAGCGCATTCACAGAGGTATTTGTCGATTGCCTACCCCGAGACACTGGATCCTCGGAGGTGGGTGGTAGGACTAGTTTCGTTAGTGCCATGATCCCAGGCATGTGATTGAATTCATCGAGCACCACTGCAAATCGATGGCGCCAGGCTTCATCCTCGACGACCCCGGAATCGCTAATGGATTTCCTTAGTTCACTGTCATCCTTGGATGCCGTATGAGTGGTGCTGGCGCCAAGTCCGAAAGTACGGTGCTTGGGTGGATAAACAAGGTTGACGAGAGGCGTCGTCATGAACGTGAGAATCAACGCTTCCAAAACGAACATGGAGAACACTTGTCGGGTGAGGATTCCCGCAGAGAGACCGACGTTGAGGACGATCAACTCCACCAAACTGAAGGACAGTAAGATATGATAAGCGACCGTTCGAGTGAAACATACCCTTTACAACTCATGAGTGAACCGACGGTAGTAGCTTCACGCCAGCTGAAACCGAGTGCCTTGGATGCGAGTGAGCAACCCGTGAATTTACCAGTGAAATCGAGAATCGCGATGGCAAAGACAAATCCCCATGCCGTTCCTGACCAAGTATTTCGATATGTGCACACACGTTACGAGTACCGATACGTACCAGTATTGATCAATCCCAAGTTCGTGTTGAGTCCGGAGATTGTAAAGTACTACGCACATTGAGAAAAGTGGAGTGGTGCTCGAATTTTCTTTTTTACTTACGAGGGGAAGGAAAATGATTTGAACCATGTCTTCGAGCTTTTCCACAAAGGCTATGGATACACCGCCCTCACGAGGAACGATAACGCCGACGACGAATGCACCTGCGAGGTAAAAGCATTGGGAATGAACACCCAAGAAATCAAAAGCTGCTTGAGCCAAACACACCAAATATCGCGTTCACGCCGACGATGTCGGTAAAGAAGGCAGAACCCCAAAGGACGAGCATGACGACCGACATATAAAACATGGTAGGACCGTGAACAGTGCTTCCCGTTTTCCTTGCTAGCCAATGCAATGCCCATTTAGTGGGGAAGAGTAGGAACAAGGTGTACGCAAGGCAGGTAAGGAAGGTCCACAGGGCAGTAAGACCAGATGTTGCATTCACAAACGCCACGGCCAAGGCGAGTAGACTCCAGCCAATGACGTCGTTCGCGACGCCTGCGGATAGTACGATGAGGCCGACGGTGGTGTCAAGCAGTTTGAGCGCAGAGAGAATACGACAGAGGACGGGGAAGGCGGTGATGGAGAATGACACGCCGATGAAGAGCATGAAATAGTTGAAGTTTGTTGACGGTTCGATGAAGTTGTGGTATATTGCGACAGATATACCGCACCCGATGGCAAACGGAAGCAGCACGCCTGCGAGAGATACGGCGACCGACAAACGAGCATTTCGTCGGATGATAGTAGGGTCGATTTCAAGACCGATGATGAAAAGGAAGAGACAGAGTCCGATACTGGCGGTAAGAGATAGAAATGGAACCGAGCTTGCGGGGAAGATGTGGTTCGTGAAACCAGGAATCCGTCCAAGGGCAGTGGGACCTTGAATGTAGAGTCAGAATGCCAGAATAAATGAGCGCCGCAAGCTAGATTACCGAGTAGAATTCCTCCGAGGATTTCGGCGATCACACGGGGCTGTCTTATCTTTCCCAGAAGCAAACCGAGCAGCTGCGCCATCACGAGGATGACACCTGAGCGCTTTGATGAGTGCCAACGGAAAAAAGGCCTGGGGCTGACGCACCGAGTTGAATGACCCATAGCCTCAAGGGGTCTGCGGCATTGTACGCACTTGGATCTTGGCCGGTCAGAAGACCACCCTTGAATAAGCCGAATGAGCGTATCTGGGGTGCTGGGTGGAATGGGTGAGACGCACCTGGCCCTGGACTGCCCTCTTGACAAAGAGAGTCCGGAGAGCGGAGAGAGTCGTGGTCGAGAAGTCACCCATGGGTTATCTCGAGTGCACAGCGATTTTGAGAGTGCACAGTATATATGCCGTCGGGCGTGGCAGTGGCTTAAGGGGTACCATAATGACATAAGGAGTGGTCTCTCCCCATCGATCTCCCCTGTCACCGTCTTCGCGACAGTTGACATAATAAGTTAAACGACTGAGTCCGCCCAGACTAGCTGACAGAGGACAGGCAACCCATGCCAAGACCAGCTCGCAACGGATCCTTGGATACCAGGACTTGTCGGGGTTGGATGACAGGGAACGCTCCACAATTCAACTTGCAGTGGGCAGCTGGACACCTTTGTACGTACTCGTTGCAAGTTCACCTCGAGTACAGTGGCGCAGTGCCTTGTGCTCGGCAGCTTTGCGTTGCAGCGCAGTCAAGCAAGATGACTTTTGAAGGACATCATCCTCGCAACCGACACCTCCACATGAAAATCGACTTGGGAAGCAAATCCAAATCAATCGCCATCCGATCGACAACCGTTGGGGATGCGGAGCGACATTTCGAGCCTCTGGGTAGGTGCGCGACGAAAGCGGTGCGGTTTCGACCTCTCTCCGAGTATTTGCTAAATTAGAGCGAGATTAAGCATTGGTCGGGTAGATCCCGTCACTTTCTTGCGCATCGACGGCCCCGCCCGTTCTTACATGGCTGAATTGGTTTGTTGTGTGCCAGGTAGAGATTCGGCAGTGGCGATACTTGTTACTTATCGGCCTTCGCGCTTTTTAGGGCGGTACATGAAATCCACCTAAAGATTAATCACACAGAGAACATCGTTGCCTCGTTGCAGTCTCAAACGGGGCTAGCCTTGGCGTCGCATTGCTAGCTGGTCACTTCCCCGGGCGCTCGGGTCGCATTTGAAGTCGGAGACGTCTTCCGCCATACTAACGCTATGTAACGTTACCGCTTGACTGCTCTACAACCGACAGCTGTGATTAGAGGATGGCTAGCAAAAAGGCAATTGAGGGCCTTACTGAAAATAAAAGCCCATCCCAATGAGCGGTGGCCCAGTCAATGTCCGTGATCAGAGGAGCGAGTCGACGTCTCCGGCCATCGAAATACGACCCGACACCTCGGATTTAGCCGGTTCCCCGGTTCCTTGCTATCTGCTCGCACCCCGCCCACTACCTGAAACGGCCCTCCATCTTCTGATGCCGCGAACGCAACCTGAGTTTGGAGTGGGAATATTTTGAGTGTAGGCGAACCGTTGGTTCTCGTTACTCGGCAGGGTATCGTTGAGCCTGCCAATCGCCCATGACCGTCGAGCGCGTACGTCGGTCATGTCTTGACTGCATCTCTACGCGTGCCGAGATGTCGGCTCACACGGCAGGGGAGGACAAGTGGCGCTGCCACCTTTAGCAATTATCACCTGCGCATGCACGTGGATCAACCCAGCGCACCAACCGAAACCAAATACATACGTATTTAAGTAACATGCCCCACCTCGCTTCCTCCCCTCTCATTCCTCATTCCCGCACCCTCACAAGCAAGAAAGACGATGGAACCCACCAACAAGACTACCGTTAACCAGCCCCAGGCTGCCATCCAAATGAGTATGTCCACCTTTTTCCCCTTCTGTGGCGACCCTGCGAACTGCTTTTCCAGGCGTTACGAACCCTGCTCCCGCGCACAACCACCAAGAGCACCACGCCAAGCGTCTCCGCGGCGGTGGCGCTGGCAAGGTATACCATTCGCCTAGTCACAAACGACGATTTCTCTGAAATCATGTTTACCCATCCAGGACTGTTTCTTGGCTGCCCTCGAATGCTTCCTCTGCTTTGGTGCGTATTTTGACAGTGGGTTTTCCGAGACATGAGTGACTGACGGACTGCCCGTCACACACAGAGTGTTGTAAGGTACACGATGCCGATTGTTTACCCCTAACTGCCCAACCCTGACATCGTTTACAGGAATGCTGCGAGTGCGCCGCGGACATCGTCTGTACGTCTCCCTGCAGTGGTCTGGTGCGCATTCTTTACTGACCAACGCAAACTCCAGGCTGCCCTTGTGAGATGTGCTGCTAAGGATGTCTGTCCATGTACTACGCTGTGATGTTTATGGATTTTTTCTTGCGTTGTTGTATCTTATGAACATCGACGAGGCTTGTTGACCGAATGCATCCGTGAATCGGTCAAGTGAGACACTCGTCTCAGAGTATCGTACGATCACCAACGCGGGAAAAAGAAATTATTGGCAATGATGTAATATGAAATATTCCTTGGGATGCACGACCCATGACTAGCTGACATACACATGTCAAGCCGTGCGGCGCGCTGTAGGTGCAAAAACATGAGGTCAATCCGACCAGTCGCTCCGCCGCGGTGTCGGTGCCCGTAGCGTGAGCGAAAAAGTCCAAGGAAAACGGATTACAAAAAATAGGATACAATATTAGGATACAACACCTTCCCTCTCCATCTTTCGTCGTTTTCGTTCCTGTTCCTCCAAAATCAGACGCTCGGCAGCAGACATGGCAGAAGCCGGCCGTTTCTTGTCGTTGCTGGTATCGGAACGATCCGAGGACTTGGTAGTGGCGGACGTCTTGAAGACGTTGGGACGCTTCAACGGATTAACCGCCGGTTTCAGCGGATTGAGCTTCATTCCCCCCGTGGCAGCTGCGGTTGTGCTTGTCGCGGGCGCAGTCGGTTTCATAGAGAGTGAGAGCACGACTTTCTCGGCACTGTCGTCCCGTTGTAGACCCTCCTCTTCTGCGGGTGGCGAGGTTGACCCCGAGGACGTCCCAGCCTCTGCATTTGCCCTCTCGATCTGCTCTGCGATCAATATCCGCTCGCGTTGCTCGTCAGACATAGTCGCGCGCTCCTTCTTCAGCGAGGCTTCCTGCTTCGCAAGCGCCTTTGGCGAGTTGTCGATCCATGCGATGAACCAACCCTTGTCCGTTTCATCAACGCGGGCGATCCCCGAACGACCGAGATGTTTGGCAAATTCAGTGAGCGTCACCCAGCGGGTGGCGTTCATGTGAAGATGGTTCTTGTCTTGGATGAACTCTTGGTACACTCGATTCGCAAACACCCGTTTGGTTCCAAACCTGAGTAACGAAACGGGATCAATGATGTGACGTCAACATGATAGGCGTGTGTTCGGACGCACCTCCGAGAAAGGAGTTGGACAAAGTCGTGTTGGAATTGGCTCGAGAAATCGGCAATATGTTTTCCGGCGTGCTCGCCGACGACGAGCATCTGACGAAGATGCGCCTCGGATTGGGCGTGACATTTGAAACCGTTCTCGTCCCTGCATTGTTTCTCGCAGACTTGGCAGTACCATCGAAGGCGCTGTAGGCCTTTCGACTTCATCTTGTTTGCCAAATATTTTGGCGTTCCGACTGGGAGACATGATCAGTGATCGAATGTGATAGATAACACAAAGACCTGCCTTCTGCGCGGGGCATGGTGAGCTAATGAACGGTATGAGTTTCGTGCAGTACTTGGTCAAGGACGAGGTTATCGTGGTGGCAGTGCTTCCCACGCCATTGCTGACAAGTGCTGTATTGCACAGCCACCGGCACTGTATACACGGTCTCGGGCGAAAACACCCGGAATTTGTTCCATGCTCAGCGAAAAGGCAAAGGGAAAACAACGCGCCGTAGACCCAGAACTTGATGGCGAACCGCCTCGAATCGACTCTAGAAACCTAACAATCCGTTTTACGGAGGGCATCCCAGACCTTGTCTTATTCCTGACGAGCACAGACGCTGTCCGGGACGTCAAGACCAAGGTGCGTGGCTCGTTGGAAACCGAAGGGTGCCAATGAATAGGATATCAGATAGTCGCGGCACGTCCACAGTTGAAGGACCGGCGATTGAGATTGATACACGCCGGTCGACTGCTCACAGATGGTACCCTCCTGCATCCTTGGTTGCTCACATTGGAGGAACGACAGTTGCGTGCAAAGACGTCTCCGCCCAATGACACATCTCCATCCTTGCAACCTCATATCACACCTTGGTTACACTGTTCTGTTGGGCCCAAAATCGATCCAGGAACGGAAACTGAGGACAAGCCGCAGGTACGCATGGGCGCTTGGCGTGGTGGGGCTGTTCACGGACGACACGGATAGGAAGCGCAACTCCGACCATTGCGTGGTTTTGACCGTCTGGTCGCGGCTGGGTTTTCAGAGGAAGATATATCCAACTTTCGAAGGCAATTCCATAGCCAGTCGTCGTCAAACTATCTCGACATCGAATTTGAAACCGATGAGGATTGTATGTGACTGTTGTGTTTTGGGTCGACTAAACTTGATTTGTTTCGGCAGATGACGAGCACGCGCGTGCATTGGAAGAGCAGTGGATTGATTCCATTGATAATGTAGGCAATGCACCGCTGGTTCAGACGTCGGCGCAGAGTATGATTCTAAGGGGCATCATCATGGGGTTTTTCTTCCCTATATTGCCCTTGTTCTTCCTCCGCGACGCCAAGCCTGCCGCTTTTTGGAA
Organism: Rubroboletus satanas; assembly: GCA_038090635.1. Classification (NCBI taxonomy): domain Eukaryota; kingdom Fungi; phylum Basidiomycota; class Agaricomycetes; order Boletales; family Boletaceae; genus Rubroboletus; species Rubroboletus satanas. The sequence continues at coordinate 7,738 of JBBPNB010000253.1, forward strand.
CGATGGGAGCGAGGTCCAGCCTACAGAAAACGTCATCTTCCCGTATGTTGCTCCCCGTTCCGATGGCTGTTCCGGTTAACCTTGGCTGTGTTCTAGACGCAAGACGCAGCTGGGAATTGTGATTGGGTTCATGGTGAACATCTTGTTCGGAACGTGGAGATGCCTGTTGGATACCTCATAAGGGGCCCCCTGAGTGATATGGTGGTGTATCATAGATGGTAACGGACGTAATCAGACGCGAGACGCGTGTTGGCTCAAATTGAGGACTCTTGTTCACAAACGTTGACGACCCTCGTCTGTTTTCTATTTTCTTTTCTCTTTAATAACTACGCGTAGAGCGGTAATTGCACACCGCCTTTCTTTTTCTTTTTCTTCTTTTCTGCGCCAACGATGGACCTCCAAGCACTCGCAAATCTCTTCGCCACCACCTACAATGCCGATCCCAATATCCAAAAAGCGGGTGAACTCCAGATTCGCAAGGTATGTCCAGCGTCACATTCGTTCGTTGACAATGACCAGGATCCTGCCCTCATTGTCGTAGATCGGTGCCCAAGAGGGCATGGTGGCCGCCATCTTGCAAATCATTGCATCAGATAGCGTCGATCTGTACGTTGCCCGACGCGTACTTCTCTCTGCAACGCAACGCTCACTTTCCGTCCAGCTCCACCCGCCAAGCGTGTTCCGTGTACCTCAAAAACCGTGTCCACACCTCATACATCGTCGACTCCTCCGGGACACGTCCTGAACAGGTCCCGATCGCGCCATCGGATCGCGACGCGTTGAAATCCACCATCCTGCGCGTGCTCGCCGGCTCACCCTCGAGGACGATCACCGTTCAGCTCGGTGCCACCCTCAAAGATCTCATTTTGCATGATTTTTCGGAACGATGGACGGGGTTGTTGGAGAGCGTGAATGCGTTATTGCGCGGTGGGGATATTCGCGAGGTGGGGGCGGGGTGTGTTGCCGCGCTGGAATGTGTCCGTGCGTTTAGGTGAGCGAGGGCTTTTCGTCGGGGCGGGTTGTTTGGGTGCGGGTTATCGCTGATTGGGTGGGGTAGGTATCGGCAGAGCAAGGATTACCTTCCTCTCATCGTGGAGAAGCTCTTCCCGACCCTTGTCACCGTCGCGGGTGGCATGTTAAACACACCCCCTTCATCTGCTCAAGAAATCCCGTCGATGTTGCACCTCATTCTCAAGACGTACAGGACGTCCATCATCGTCAACCTAAGTGCACATCAACAAAGTCCTGAAAGCCTCGTGCCTTGGGGTCGACTCCTATTCCAAGTCGTCAATCTCTCGCTTCCGGCCAACGCCGTCCCTGAAGATGTGGAAGAGAGGGAAAAGTCCGAGTGGTGGAAGACCAAGAAATGGGCGTATGCCACGCTGGGCAGACTGTTCCAGAGGTTGGGCATTGTTGGACGCAACTCGAGTTTCGTGGACTGATATACGAATATAAAAAAAAGGTTTGGGAACCCCTCACAACTCCCATCTCCCATGCAAAAGGAGTACGGGGCGTTTTCAAATCACTTTGTCACGGCGTTTGCGCCCGAGATTTTCAAGGTGTATCTTCATCAAGTCGAGCTGTACGTGTCCAAGCAAGCGTGGCTGTCAAAGAAATGCCAGTATCAGATCTTCCAGTTCTTCACCGCATGGTATGTTTCCTGATGTATGCCGTTCGTCCCAGCTGACTCTCCTCGAGTATCAAACCGGGGTCTACCTGGATTCTGTTGAAACCCCATGTTGACAACCTCGTTGCTAACTTTGTCTTCCCTCACCTCTGTTTCACACCTACCGATCACGAACTCTGGGAGTCCGATCCCGTCGAGTATGTCCGGGCCTCCGTGGGTACGTTCGAGGTCCTTTAAAGTGAAACTGGAACCTAGTCTTATAACGTGGTGCAGACGAATACGAAAACGTGTCGTCTCCCAGGTCTGGTGCAACCTCGTTCATCCTCACTTTGGCGAGCGTTCGAACCAAGATTGCGTTTTTGCCCATGCTCAATCTCGTGAACAACATTCTCCGTTCGTGAGTAGCTTGACCCTCTCGTACCGATTCGAGCTCTTGAATGTATCCTGTTGCAGCGACGCGGCGCCGTCTCAAAAATTCGGCGCGTTGAACATCGCATCGGCACTTGGCCCGTTCATCATGCGCCATCCCGAGGTCAAGGGGAATATGGAGGAGTTCATGGTACAGCATGTTCTTCCCGAATTCACTGCTAGCGAGCCATATATGCGCGCTATCGTGAGTTGATACTTGGCCTTGATCCCTCCCGTTTTCTGGTGCTCACGAATGGCGTAGGCTTGCGAGGTGCTTGGAACAGTCGTGAAGCATAACCTCGAGTGGAGTAACCCCGAGGTAGGCCCCACACCGTCTTTTCGTTTGTGTCGATGATGGCATTCCTTTCAAGAACTTGGCGAAGCACTCGAATGCAGTGGCGACTGCCCTCGATGACCCAGAACTCCCAGTCCGCGTCCAGGCAGCCTTGGCACTCACACATATGGTCGTCATCTACGAATCTGGTATGTTGCACTCGTGATCGGGGGAGGATCTCGCCATGATGAACATGTGCAGTGCGAACGGTCGTTTCGACGCGCGTCGGCGAAGTCATTCGACGTGCGTCTTTTCTTACAACGGAACTGTGAAAGTAGAAGCATTGAATGCCATCACAGGTCTCCTCAAACTCTCTGACGAGACGGATCTCGATCTTCTCAACAGTTCGATGGAGTCCATGGTCGAGCAGTTCCAAGACGAGCTCCTCCCTGTTGCGACGGAGTTGACGAGTAGATTGGTGGGTAACCCACGCCTCTTTTTGATGGTGGCAATGTTGTTCGCTAACGCGGGGATGCGGGAAGTGTGAGTCGTATCTACGTCTGGCAAGGGAAGGGTTGGCGCAGGCAAGCGAAACTAGCTTGGATAATGTGGATGTCGACACGTTGCTGGACACCGACGAGGACAAGGTGTATGGCGCGATGGGTGTGGCGAAGACGATCAGCACGGTAGGTTTGTCTTGCGCTGGGCGTTGACGTTGGCGTTGACGCGGAAGTCCATGTGTAGATTGTGTCCTCGGTAGACTCTAATAAAGAGATCTTGAGGCAGGTGCAAGAAGTGGTTATACCCGTCATTCGCTTCACGCTGGAGAACAAGCTGATCGGTGAGTGCTCGACGATGGATGACAGATCCTTTGCTTTGCTGATGCGCGATGCTTAGATTTGTTCGACAACATGTACGAGTTGGTGGACAACCTGACGTTCAAGCTTGCCTCCATCTCGCCAAACATGTGGCCCGTGTTTGAATTGACGTACGGACTCTTCAAGTCGGATGCCGTCGACTTTTTGGATGGTGAGCGTTGTTGTCGCGCACCGTGATCGACCAAATGCATACCCAGCGTCATCGTTTATGCAGAAATGCTTCCCTCGTTGGACAACTTTTTGTCCTATGGCGCAGATGTCTTCAAAGCTCGGCCCGACTACAGGCAAAAGATGTTGGACATTTACGAAACATCTATAACCAACAAGAATCTCGGCGACAACGATCGAATCAATGGGTGCAAGCTCGCCGAGTCCATTCTTCTCAACCTCGCTGGTCACGTCGACGATGTGAGTACAAGTCCAGGTTTGTGCGACCCAACCCCATCGACATCGATGCTCCCCTTTTCCCCTCGTTAGCATCTCCAAAATATCATCAGGATCGCCATCGACCATATCGACGAGGGCAACACCTACGCCTCCAAACTCGCCAACCTCCTCGTCCTCATCAACACCATCTTCTACAACCCGACCGCGGCGCTCCACCTGATGGAGAACTACAAACCGGGCGCCGCCCGTCTCTTTTTCGACACGTGGTTCGCGGCGATCAATACCGAGGACAAGCTGCCGCGGGTACATGACAAGAAGCTGAGTTTGCTCGCCTTGAGCAAGTTGATGGAGGTCGATGGGGAATTGATTCCGGTTAGTTTGCGGGAAGGGTGGTTTGGGATCGTGGCGGGGGCGTTGGTGGTGTTCAAGTCGCTTCCACAAGCGATATCGAGTGCGTTTTGCATGTCTCCTTTTTTTTGTTTTTTTACGGTGATGTTGACGGGTTTTGATAGAACGCAAGGCGTTGGAGCAGAGTTTGATCGATGAAGAGGACGAGGAGGAGGAAGACGATACGAGGTATTTGAATTTGGAGGGCGAGGACGATGGTGAGTACGTATGCTTTTTCTTCTGGGTAGTTGAACTCACTATTATCGTGCTACAGAGGACGTCTGGGACGAAGACTCGGCGTATCTCGAGATGCTCGCCAACGAGGTGAGCGGGCTATTTCTCCGTCCTCCCGGGGTTGCGCTACTGACTTTTTCATTTTACCCTCCCTTAGAGCGCCCGCCTGAGAGCGCGATCGGAGATGGCAGAAGAAGGGGATGATGTGTCAGACGAGTCGGAAGAATCAGAGATCGAAGAGGAACTTGGATTTTTCAGTCTGATCGATGCGATCAATCCGTATACGACGTTCAAGCATGCGTTGACGAGTGCGTGATTCTCCCTTTCTTTTCTGTTAGCTCGTTTCTTGACCCGTTCTCAACTCTTCGTCTCAGCCTTCCAAAACAAGAATGCTGCACTGTATCAAGCTGCGACGACGACTTTGAGCGTCGACCAGCAGACGGTGCTTATGGAAGTCATGACACTCGCCGAATCGCAGCCGACACAGTAAACCAAAAAAAAAGGGAGGAGCGGAAAGTGAGCAAGTGAGCAAGGAGGGGTAATGTTTACAATGTTTGTGCAATAGTTCACGCGTCGCGACCCGCCACGTTTCTTATTTTAATGTAGACAAGTTTGGTATTTCGACGTGCGCTTTCTGATTGACGGCGATGAGTGTCATCAAAGACTTTTTTTTTTTTTTTTGATGCAGATGTGGATGTGGATGTGCAGGGTCCAAGTTGATGGCAGGGATGCGATAAATATGATATGACAGTTCGACCCCTGTGCGAATGTCGTGTTGTGCAACCAAAGCGTAATTACAGTAAGTGTCATACAGGAAGTGGAGCCGTTTTCGGGGATATTACGAGTCCATTTTGGGTTATCCGAGGGGACGTTGGACATATGATCAACGAATCGATGAAGACATTGTGACCAGCGACGCCTCCGCCCGGTGCGATAGCAGCGGGTTCAAACGGTGTTCGTGCACATGGAATAGGGGGTGGGACATGAATGATCCCCGCTCATAATAATAGCGGGGAGGGGGATGACTGACTGACTAGTGCACTTTCGGCGTGGGTCGTTTCTCATGATTCTAGTCCGACCATCTAGACGCTAATCGGCCCCCGTTCGGCCCGCGTCATGACGATCAAAGAAAGAAGAAAGGCAAACGGAAAAACGCGAGGACGAAATCGGGTTAGACTCGTCGTCGTCGACTGTAATTCACATTCGTCTCTCGCGTTCTAGCCAAGGAGGGGGCGAGACGCGTCGTTTCGTTCTCTTTAGTTTATGAGGGCGTTGCTGCGCATGCACGTGAGACTGGGTCGGATTCGTCCGTGTGGTTCTCCTTTCTTTTTGACTTTGACCTTGCCTTTGAGACTCCTTTCGTTGCACTGACGATGGTACATATCACATTGTAGGGCGAGACTCTCCGTGATTTAGAGTTTGTTCTCGTTTGGTGGGCGTTGCTGCGCGCACGTGACACTGCGTCCGGCGTTCGATATTTAGGGGCGACTTAAGAAATACCGAAAGAAAGAACTCCACGCTTTTTCCAGCCTGGATCGGTAGACACTTAGTCTGGGGCTTCATAATTTAATCCGACATGCAAACTGCGTTAAAGTGCTGGTCAATACTACACATCTGGCCCTAACCTAAGATTATCCTGACATGAAAGTTACATCCCTGCTCATGCAAGGGATTCTGTCTTGTCGTTTCGTACAACATCTAGGTGTGGCTTACATAGTGATTGAATCCGTCGTGGGCGAGCTATATCACACCACGAACTTATCGAGTCAACCCAGTCAAGCGTTATTTGCCAAACAAATCCAATCCAGGATTCGAATCCCGCGTATCACAAACACGTTCAAAAGCGTCGGACATATCCAATAGCTCACCATTTTTTTCGGGGAGATAAGAAAGTGCAAGACTCTTTGGGGACGACCGCTGCTGCACTTGTATAACGTCGTCCAGTCTCTTACAACTTTTAGGCCGTGTACGCAGGATGAACCCAACTTTCGGGGCTTGATGATGCATGATGCATGAATCCTTATGATGGCCGCCGGTTTGACTTGGTGCGGTTTTCGGTTACGATATAATACGCAGGGCTCGTTTCTGAGGGGCTTGGCTTTGAAAAGATCCGAGTCTAGGCTACCGTCCGTCCAAAGACGATCAAAAAAGTGAGCGGCGAAATCAGCCTGTCTGGTTTTTTACCCCCCCGGCCCGTTCTCCGTCCCCCCGGGCCCGGGTAGGTTTCGGCAACGACCTCTTTTTTTTTTTTTTTTTTTTTTTTTGCTATGCGCACGTGACACCAGCCTGGGTATACGAAAAAGTTTAACGTCCGGGGAGGTATGAACCATTTTAGGGGTTGGATCATTGGATGTAAAAGAGACGCTTCTTCCGGGCGATCGGGATTCGGATGGAACGTTTGCTGCGCACACGTGACACTGCGATGCAAGTCGTATCCTAAACCGTCTCGTACAGCAACTATGTGATACGACACAGCTTGGTCATGGAATGCGATTGGGGGAACTTGTAGATTTGAATCAAATGATGCGGCCGCGGAGGGACGCGAACGCGCGCACCACCGCCAGGTTCAACACGTTTCTGGCATTTTTCGGTCAAAAGGGAACTCGCGTCGACGATCGCCCGACGACATTTGAAAGTTGAATGTACGCAGGTTCATATGCCCAGGACGAAATCGGTCTAGACTATCGCCTGTTCGCGTTGTCCGCACGGGGTTGTCGTTCTTTCGCCAGGCGTTCGGGACAGATTTGCTGTGCGCACGAATATGATATACTATGAGTGTGTCATGGAATGGATCTGGCTGCTTTGGGTGTTTGTTCATCAATCGTGCAAGAATGAAGAAGGGAAAGGAAAGGAAAGCCGACGTCCGACAGGACCGCTTCCCCCCCCCATTCCCCGGATCGGAGGGGACAAAGAACGGCATAGGGGCTTCAGTGAAAGGACACGAGAACCGGGCGTAAGGGGAGTAGAGAGGTAGAGGATCGCGATCGTTGTACTCTTTTTTTACCCCACACAGCAACATGCGACCCTCGGAGCAGTCGTGATACCAACATGATCCATATTGTGAAACTCGTTGACCATGAACTCTCAAAAGCTTTTTGGTGACCGAATGACCGACGGGCCCGAGCTCATCGGGGTTCCACGAGTCTATCACCTATCCAGGGTTCTGTTCGTATCACCTCGCCCCCCCCCCGGAGTGCGATACGGTGTAAAAACCGGTCCCGACACGTCATTTCAACGGACACACGAGGTGATGCGCATGAAACGACACAACTGATCATACTGACCCGACGAACGGACGATTCCGGGATTCGGTGATTCAGGAATTGGGCGATCTACGATGAGCACAATCCCCGATCAACCAATCGGACGATAGAGTACAACCAGACAGTACAACCAGACGGGCTTTCAGACCTGAGACAGATATCGCGTATCGGGGAGGGGTATGGCGTGGGTGCAGTCGCGGGGAGCGACGGGCTGCGGCGAAGACCCCCCTTGGAACCTCGTGGCAAGGAACGATGAGAGCTCTGTCACGCCCGGAGTACTCCCATGGTGCCTGTATCCTAGATTTGTTCATTTAGTAGGCATACCAACCACGGAAGAGGGAGCGACGAAACGGGCGCGAGGACACAGCTCAACACCCACTGATAGCGCTGATTCCCGACAAGGGATATCGGACTGCGTACGACGCTGTGCGCGCACATAGAGTTCACGTGAATCTGTCCCGCGGGTTTTGCCTACTGTGCCTTCAAGAGAGGCCAAGCTCGTAAAGCGAACCTGGCGCGTGGACGGTGATCGATGAAATGAACGGTGCAATCCGAGAACTCTGGAAAAACGAAGACAGTAAAAGGGAACACTTCTGAGCGTTCCAAGAAGAGCGAACTGACATGCTTTGGAGGGGAGTGAGCGGTAATCACGACTGCGCTCCGCTTAGATCAGTGCCTGACCAGATAAAGTGAGGCCAAGTGTCATATTCCCACAGAGGCCAGCTCGCTATGCCGAGCTTTTCATTTTGCACTTTCCGTATTGGAACCTCGCACGATAAGTAGATAAACGACGCATCTGGAAGGAGAAACAGGAATGCGGGGTTTGTGCCAGAATCGCGGTGCAAGGTCTTTTTTTTTCTTGCTAGCGCGAACACCAGTTTGACACAAAAAAGTTTTAAGTTTCACACCCGGGAAAGCTAACCCTGAATCTGTGAACCTACGCCGATGGATGCTATCCGATCAGAGAGGGGCGCGGTAGTCACCGACGGCGGGCAGTTGATGATGCACTGGATCGCATCCGTGCTCGGCTAGGTTTCTTCGTTAGCCGAGGCTCGAGATCGTCCTGTCTTATGCTCTTGTTCTTCTCAACAAGCTTTCCTGTGTCCCACTGGCCAAACTTTCTGCGCGCTGCGCCGCTGCCAGATTCCAAATACTCTGCTCGAGTGAGAAGATGGGATGAAAAATCGGGACGTTTGGCAAACGTCAACGCAGAGCGGTACGATTCTGTCACCGGGCTGATTCGTGGCGTATGATGGCAAGCGTTAAAAAATATTAAAATGCAAATGTTATAAAAACTCACTCGTCAGACTTGAAAATGTTTATCTCGAAATCTACTGGAGCAAGCGAACGCAGTTCCGTGATGCTGACTCATAATTAGTGCCATCTCACGACGGGCTGTACGGATAACTGCGATTGCGTACAGTCTTTGATGAAATCCGGCGAACTTGGTATTACCACCGATGACACCGATGTTTGCCCAAAACATTCCCTGAAGATCTTCGGGGAGCAACGCAATGGACGCCGCTATCGTACCTGGCAGCCCAGTCTGTTCCAACCCTGGAAATTTCGATCAACAAGGAACGTTAAGTCAATAAGTGCGTGATATCATAATTTCGACAACCGACCGATGTCGTCGGGGCGAAATAGGAGTTCTGGAATTGTGAAACGTTCGTTCTCCATGAGAAGCACCTGGTCTGTTGGGGTGAGCTCATATCCGGGGCGTCTGATCTCGCCCCCTCGATTATTTGAAAAGTTGGGCAGGATGTATTCCATCACAATTGAATTCTGCTTCGGGCTCGACCTTGGTTGGCTGAATAACTGCTTGTTATGTCGTGAGGGAACGACGTACCGACAAGTTTCGAGGTCCGCAATGAACTGCGTTGAGACGTAACAGCACGCCTCCTTGGCATGATTCATAATGTACGTTTCATCCATCATATTCCACTGGCGATATGAAACGACCTCTTTCAGTTGATTAGTCAGAAGTTTACCTCCGACGTCCATTCTAATCAGATTAGGGATATTAAAGGAGGAAATTGCTAATCCAAATTCACCTCTTGACGGCATGCCACTGGATTTGATGGTTGATCATAGGCACAACATGCGTAAAGCTGAAGCCAGAATCGACAATGAGAGCGCATTCGGGACTATTCAGTCCCTCAGCGGCGAATAGGGAACCATGTGGCACCATGGCTGCGGCTAGACGGGAATGCTCCATGAGCGTGGCACCATGTATCCATGGAAGAACAAGACTTACGTGTGCATCTGTAATACGACTGGAATTCGTACTCCTCGAACACGAATTGATCATAGACGCCTTGGACGTTGGGCAAGTTGAAATAAGGTTCTGTGATGATGAGCGAGGACTCTGGTGCATTCACCTGGAGGAGCTGTAGCACGAGCAAGGCGAGGCGGGACAAGGTACTGACAGAGAGGACTTCAGTAGAGAATAAACCATCCCAAACAGCCTTCTGTGCATCCCAATCAATTAGATAACCCTAATTCGCATCGGAGTCAGTCATCGCATAGCGCGAAAATGTTTGTTCGGGAGAATAAGCTGTACCTTTTCAAAAGGGAGCCGATAATGGAGCGAGGAGAAATCTTTACACCGAGCAATCTCATGCCCGATGTACGTAGTCTTGTCCCCCGTTGATCGGACAACAGCGTTCGGAATAATCCTTGAGGACGAAAATCAAGTTCCCTCCAGATGAGCGATGAGTTCCGAGTCCCCAAGACTCACCGAACCGTTTCATTATCGCCCCCGACTACACCGGCTTTAATGGTCGACCCACCGTTATCCAGAACGACTGTGGTCATGGTCTGCATCGGGATATATAAAAAAACACCCAGTTTTTTTGTGCAGTTCCTATGTGAGCGGTGCACCACCAGTCTGAGGCGGGGCCATCGAAAAGTCAGCGTGAGAACCAGGTATGTCGGTCTTGGTGGTCGCGCCCGTCTTGAGATTCTTCTATCCCGAAACGCGTGCTCAGTCGGAACAATCTGATCTCTAGCAACAAGATCACTCGTTCGCAGGACCAAACTCCAAAATCACCGTCGGTGCGAATAATAATATCTTGGCTCCTCGGAGACCCTCAAACAACAGTGTCACGGGCGGACGTTTGACAGAAGGCGAGTACACGAAAATGGTTCATCCGCCTCACGTACCTGAATCGGGGTACACCGCACCGTGACAGTGGGTCGTTCGACGTGTGTGCATCAAACTATCGGCCAATCAAGCCTTTGGACCTCCCGCTCTCACGCGCGCTCGCTAGTAGCTACCGAATTCTCCTTCAACTCGTCTGGGTCTCAAAGATGTGTGTCGCTTTTTTCACGCTCGACCACCCTGATTATGCTCTGTGCGTGACTTTCCCTCCCACTTGATCCCTGCGTATTGTCATTTTTCATTTTTCATTTTTTTTTTTCGGCAATGTAGTATCTTGTGTAGTAATCGGGACGAATATCTCTCCAGACCCACGGAGCCCGCTTGCTTCCATGCCTTTGGCGGGCAACCCGAAGGTCAACAGCCAAACATCCTATCAGGCATCGATGTCCGAGGTGGTGGCACCTGGCTGGGTCTCAGTCGGGTCGGAAAGCTCGCCCTGTTGTGAGTGTACACGAATATCGCACGTGCAAGGTCGATAAATACAAACCCCTCATCACCTGGGACGATCTCACAGGACGAACATCACTGAACCGTACCACACGTTCACCTCCTCCCGAGGTTACCTCGTCTCGTCCTTCCTATCCTCACCGTCCTCGCAGTCGCTCGAAGACGACGTACGGAGAGTCGTCCCTCCGGGTGCCCGCTATGCGGGTTTCAACTTGGTACTCCTCGCGCCTGCTTCTGCACCTCGTTCATCCTCCCATCCGTTTTCCTTTGATGCGCTCTACGTCACGAATCATGGGGGTGGCGGCCCGATCACTTATCGCGCACTGACAGATGCACAAAGACACCGTGGAGGACTCTCAAATGGTATAGACGGCGACGGCGCCGACGAATGGCCTAAAGTGCAACACGGCGTCCGCGCGTTCGAAGCCCTTCTCGACACCCTGCCGCCGAACACATCGGAAGATCAGCTGACGGAACGCCTCTTTGATCTCTTAACGTGGGTATATTTGAGACATGGGGTTCCTTGGGTCACAACGATTCGCTTAACGTGTTGGTTCTGGATTTCTCGTGGGGGTGTGTGTAGATGGCGATCTTCCCAGCCACCCCGCGATCGCTCAGAATTGAAAAACACTATTCAAGTCGAACCCGTCAACGTCGCTGATGATATTTATGGGACGCGTCTTTCCACCGTCGTCCTCGTTAAGCGAAGTGGGGAAGTTGTCTTCACTGAGAGAGACCGGTGGCAACTGACTGCGCAAGGGCGGCCAGTTCTGGCGGATCCCTCTTCACAACGTGTATTTCACGTCAAAATAGAAAGGGACGAATTATCCAAGTAGTCTATGTAGCCGGAGTGGCGTGTGGATGGCAGCAAGTACATGACGTATAACGTACAGGTGTCAGGTCGTGTTGTGTGTAAGTCTAGAACAAATACCTATTACTTAGTACAAAGTCACAACCAGCGCAACAGCAAGTAAATAAAGCATCAAAGAGCTGGATATAGCAGGACAACGAGAAAGCCATGACCACCATGAGCCGAGTTCATGTGATGATATTACTGTACATGGTCTGTTCGCCTGGTGATATGGGGAAATAAGGATTGAATCCGGTAGAAGCCATCGTGTTCCACTCCGAAACGGAGGCACCAGCGGATGATCCATGGAAGGGCGTGCCCGAAGACGAATGTGAGGACATAATTTCGCTCTCAGTCGGTGTGGGAAGAGTCCCATAAGGCGAACCTGTGCCCTCATCCGGATCATTTCCACTAATTCTCACCACCAATAAATTAGCTCATCCGGAACACGAGGTCGCCGTGAGGCAACACACAGGGACGTACTGCATGAGATTGCTAAGTTCGTTGATGCGCCGGAACAATTGACACTGAGAGTTTTCTGGATGCTGCGCGTATTGTCTGAGCGATGCGAGGGTGCTTTGGAGCTGTTGTCCAAGGGACACGAATGCATGCTCGGCGCCGGGGGTGGTTCGACATGCGCAAAAAGGTTGTGACGGGGATGGATCCGACGGGAAGTGATTGCTGTACACTTTATCGGGTTCGCATGGATTCATCTGATAGACGTTTCCGTTTTCATGATAGGAAGGAGGGTCCGATGGGTGATGGCTATATGAGAGACCGTTGGTGGAGGTCGGCGACGGGTACGGCATAGAAGAGCGCCCGTTGGAAGCGATGTTGCCATTGGAGTAATGGTGGCCATTTTGGCGTTCATATGGAGGAGACGCCGAGTGATCTGAATGGAAAGCTGGATACGAGGCTGGAGGAGACGGGGTGAAGCGATACAGATGAGGCTGAGATATATCCGTAATTGGCTCAATCTTGATCGGAGTTCCAGAGGCTGAAACCAGACCCCGAGGCTCCTGGTTTGAACGCGCCAGCGTGTCTGGGGAACGTGCGCGGCGCCTGAGATGCAAGCTGTTTTTGGCAGCGCGCGAGTGCCACCGTTCGGACGGGTCGCCGTCCCTGAAGTTGGCATCTGCCCAGCGAGGGTGGGGCTTGCCTAGAGCACCAGTAAATCAGGGGATGAAGCAAAACATGAAACGGACACGTACCACGCAGCTCCCTAACGAGGCTTTCCAACTCCGCTATCCTGTTGCGCAGGCGAGTGGCTTCGTCAAGTGTAGGGTCATCTCTAGAGCCCCTTTCAATCTGGATGCTGGAGCGCGTGGAGGTGAAGCGGGGACGTACCTCAGTGCTGGATCATCGATCTCGTATACACAAAGGCCAGTCTATGGAGATGATGAGAGGGAGGGGGGAAAGAGGAAGGTGAACACGGACGAGACCAAGCTGGATGCAACGCTGGCAGGGACGTTTTCTGTCACACTGGGGCAAGGTGAGGACAAGAGGGGAGGAGGGAGGGAATACGGACCTTTCGTTTTGAGGTGTGACAGTTGAGACAGGACTGGGTTGTGCGGTTGCGTCTGCGCTTGCGGTGATCTGTGTCGACGGTGAAGTCAAGATCCATGATTTCGCCTTTGAGCTGGATGGACGGGAAAGGGTCAGAGGCCATGGGGACAGGGAGAGGATGAAAGAAGTACTTTGTGGAGGGGTGGATATGGATATAGTTTATGGGGGGACGGGGACATTAAGTACTTAAGTAAGGAGGAGATCTGGATCACCTCGGGCATTGGCAACAAGACAGATCGTTTGAGTCTTCTTCACGAAAACGGTCTCTGTGTGATCCAGCCCTGTAAAAGAGGTGCCTTCCAGTCTCGGCAGTGACATAAATACAACTCGTGAGTAAAGAACAGATACTTGCCTCAAAAAGGGCTGACCATCCAAATATCCCCGTTAGCTCGCCGCATCCTCATCCTGGCCGGGTTCTTGAGCCTAATTCCAATGCAGTGCCTCGGATATCTGATTAGCACATACTCCCCAATCATTCGTCCTGTGAACGCGCCCGCGCTGTTCGAACTCAGCGACGCCCGCTCCTTCCTGGATTACAACATTCGCTAATGGGTCCGATTCATGTCTGACAACGGTCTGGTGTCAGCATCAGGTATCATCGCCCCGAGTCGCCAGGTTGTGTTGCGCAGTCTACGGCCACGGGTTTTGCTGGGCATTCCCTTTTCGGAGGTCTGGCGGTTGGATGACAGTCCAACAGAGGAGTAGTCAGATCTGCTCTGTTGACGGTGGTTTGGATGCAACCCGTGCATGAGTCGGATCTGCCTGAGAACTGCCACACCTTTACGGGGAATGGCAGCCATAATTATTCTCAAATGACGTGAGGGAAGTTCGCAGGGCGCATGAATGCCCACGATTCAACCACGTTAACCGAAACACCCAAATAATTCTCTCATATCTTGTTCATGAAACATCGAGGCACACGTGCACCGGACTAGAGATAACGACGTCCCGAACAAGGCAGGTTCTCTGCCAACCCACATTAATGTCTGAGTGGTCGAGCTGTCATGCCGATGGCAGCTGGCCGTGGCGTTGCGAGCAGCCTCGTGACTGGTTGGCTCCCAGGGGAGAGCGTTATTACGTGCGGCCGGGATGGGGGGGGGGTCACCGGCTTTCTGTCTGTCAGAAACGGAGGCCACAAAAAAAAAGCTTCCGTTATGGTCGGCAAGGCTGATCAGGATGAAGTTGAGTTTCAAGTTCGAAGGCCGCAAACTTACCACACGGTCGGGTTTTTTGATCTATTACTTTATCTGACCACTCTTCGGATATATTTCTCCCGCCGATCAAGTCCGATTGCGCACGCTCCACTTTTTTCATAACACAACATCTGACCACATCATCACAATGAACTCTACTATGGCATACAGTCGAGACTGCAACACCCCCCCACTCCGCCGTGGTGTGCGACCAGTGGGCGAACGCACTTTGTGAGGAAAAATGAATCAGCCCGGCCCGCCGTTCACTTTTGTCTCAATCTGGTACCTCCGTTCGGTTACATCCGTCAGAGAAGTTGAGCCACCGTCTGCTCCCCACGGGCACTTCCGGCAGTGGAGTAACGCCCATTACTGAACGAGGTCCATCGCTGCCCGCTCGGCGTGATTGTTTCACAGCCCCGAGTCGATGTGGCCTGGATGTCCGCCCATTTCCTGACAACCATATGGAGGGAATTCGATCGTCTTCAACGTCCTGCCAGAACCAAGTTCGCATTCAGGGTCGTCAAGGGCGTGGGACCGCATCAGCGGAAGGATGCGCCTAGTGCCTCGTGCCTGCACCGTAGATGGTAGGTGTTGGAGTGTTTGCTAGATGGACGTCCGAGGACTATTCCATGAAACGTGGTAACTGAGGAGTCATTGGAGCCTCACGTGGGACCTATCTGGCGTTCGAGACAATGTTTCAGAGTGTCCAAAGTGCTCGACATTGAGGGCGCCATTGGCCGTCCTTGTCGCTCTCCACGAATCCGTTCGTTGACCCGGGCGCTATGGAACGACGGCGAGGCAATCTTGACAGTACCCATGGCATGTCCCGATCGAAAGCTCGCTGTCATCGATCGGGACGACGCGCGAAGCTAGGTTCGGAAGTAATGGGTTTGATCGACAGCGCCCATAAAGATAAGTCGGACCACATGGTCAGTCTACGATAGCCCCTTTGATGGCGGGCAATGTATACGCCGTACAACATACCGAAAGAAATTGGCACTGCCGACCTGTATTTTGTCGCTGCGTACTGCATCGGACTAGCCCATACACATCTCCGCTCCATGTCATCGACAGGGACGCTGCGTTTTGACTCTAACCATATTTGTCGAAAGACCCTCGATCTCAACTGAGGGTGATGACCTACGTCACTCTCTGCATGATCCGAAATGCTGGACGAGCATGCGGACGAGTATCAATTCAGCCAGACAGGCACCCAGAAATAGTGCCTGCAAGGAAGAAGCGGGGTGCTGCGCAGACTTTTGACGTCAAGATACTGACCTGGTCAATCGTCGAAATTTCACTTCGAATGCTTACATAATCTGTTTGAAACCGAACAAGCCTCCAGGTAAGCAACGTTGCCACTGCGCGTCGACGCGCATACACTTGCCTCTACCATTGTCTTGCATGGCGTTCAGCTTGTAACTCACGCTTAGGACTTCTTCACTCCATCCCTATCAGATCTTCATCCTCGTCGAACATGACTTCAGAACCTCACTCACCGACGTCGCCGAATGAAACCTCCGATGTGCTACTCTCTCCGTCCGAGGCGGAACCCAAGCCTGGCCTAAATGGTGCTCCCGTTCGTTGTAAGTAGCCAAGGCGACCAACCGAAACGCCGATTTAATGTATACCAAGGGTTCGATGTATGTCACCGGTCAACCACCGTTCTATGACGAGATTGACGCGATTCAAGGCTAATCGCACCGAGCCATACACTCGGATAACCCCTTTCCAGGAGCGCAACGATACCTCTGTAGGGTGCGTCAATCTCAAATTTCACTCGTCTTCTCACCGAAACCTTGCTAGATTCTTCTACAATCCCATCACCCTGACTGCGCTTTCCGTCGGTCTCGCTGCTCTAGCTTATATCGCCATGTCTCCCGACGTCCTTGCAGAAGGGCGAGACAAACGTCGCGTGTATGCGTTCTCCGTCCCTGTTTGCCTGTGTCTTGATCTCGTTCGTATTTAGAGGAGTCTACGCCGCAATAGCTTCCTTCTTGATGTTTTCCATGATTCAGTTCCGGGACGGGCCGTTTATACGGCCGCACCCGGCATTTTGGCGGATCGTGCTAGGGATCAACTTACTCTATGAACTCGCATTGGTCTTCTTACTCTTCCAGGATCTCCACTCCGCGAGAAAAATGATGACATTTCTAGACCCTGCCTTGAATGTCGCCCTTCCAGAGAAGAGCTATGCGGAAAATTGCACGCTAACTACGCAGAATATCCTGGTCAGCCTTTCTGATCGCTTGCGTTCATATCAGCGGCCCTGAAATACAGCAAATGTCGTTTGCTTAGGACGCGATTGACATATTTTGCTTAGCACATGCATTGGGTTGGTTTGGAAAGGCGATGATATTACGTGATTATTGGTTCTGCTGGGTGTGCCCTCTTTCTCGACAGTCCCTTGAGAACGGCTGGCTAATCTCGTCACTGAAGATCTTGAGCATTGCATTCGAATTCGCTGAGTACAGTCTACAGCATCAACTACCGAACTTTGCCGAGGTGTGTGTTTTAGATCTCCTATCTCCGCAAGGCACTCAAAGCGTTCCAGTGCTGGTGGGACCATGTAAAACCTCACTGTTCCGGGTTTACCGGTTGCTGATATGTTATCGCTCAGTGGGTTCTTGATGTTCTGCTCTGCAACTGGCTCGGCACGTATCTAGGTGCGTTTCAACTTTTTCGCGTACAGCCGCGAACGACCTAATGGGGCACGATCCCTCCGTGTTGCTAGGGATGAAAACTTGTCAGTACCTGGAAGTAAAGGTATGTTGCGATCCATCGGTTCTACGTTGTCGGTGACCCGGGCCGGATTGCTATCTAGCCATATGAATGGCGCGGATTGCGACAAACACGGGGGTTACGCTCAAAGGCAAAGCGTGTGCTGAGCCAATTTTCGCCACATGATTGGACTGCTTTCAAGTGGGAGGGAACGACATCCTTTCGCCACTATGTCACGGTCGTACTGCTCCTTGCGGTATTCCTTGCTGCGGAGCTAAACCCGTTTTACTTGAAGGTAAGCGATGTATGATCATGTCGGTCTTTATCGGTCTTGTTGATCATGAATGGTTACTCTAGTCATTGTTATGGATGGAACCTGATCATCCTATCGTTATAATGAGGCTCGCGTTTGTCTTCTTGTGTGCTTTACCGGCCGTGAGGGAGTTGTACCAGTATATTAATGATCCAAAGTATGTCCCCCAATTGAAGAGGATGTCACGTGGCTCATTGTACGGACAGAAAAGCAAAGCGCATGGGACAACATTGTTGGCTGCTGCTCGCCACGGTCTTGACAGAGTTGTTGGTGATCACCAAATGGAGCCGAGGAATGTTCCAGGAGCCTCTACCCGCGCATGTGCAATGGGGCTGGATCACTGGGGGGACACTTTTGATACTGTATCCGATAGTCTGGGTATGTCGTCGTTCCCTGGCTCTTGGATGCGGAATGCTGACGAGGATGATAGTTTGGTATCCCTACTGTACGACAATACCTGCGCAAACGAAAGCACAAGCGTAAGACCAAGACGCTGTAATTGTTTTTACTGTACTATCTGTGTTAATCGAAATCTCGTGAAAAAAAAAAACGCCATTGTTGTGGATCGAACACGCGACGGCGGTGCGCAGTGGTGAATGTTCTGGTGTTTACGCGAGCGGGACAAACAAGCGTCACCAGAACGTATATTACTGATCAGCACCGT